>PVPY01000658.1:0-23409 GCA_002982035.1 Fusarium algeriense
GACTCAACTTGGAAAGGTACTGAAGCCCACCCTGCCCCTCCATACCCACTGTCCCTTGGAAGACCCCGCGGTGCCTCAACTAAACAAAGAAACCTAGGCCGCTGCAACGATTCTTGCCAAACAAGGCCTCACAAAGGCGAAATTAAACAATATGGCGGATCTCAACCCTCCCAAAACTGTGGTTCAGGACCAGGATATTAATCCTTGGTCCGTCGAGGGAGCTCAGGGCGAGAATGGTGAAGTTGCCGCCATTGATTACGATGCCATCTGCTCGTGAGCGCTCCCCCGAACCCCTCAAAAGTCGTACCAGAATCAGACTTGAGCATGATGTGACTGACAGTTTGGAAAAAGGAAGTGGAAGACCTCAAAGATTGACCATGCACTTCTCGAGCGATTCGAACAGGTGACCGGCCAGAAGCCTCATCGTTGGCTTCGACGCGGCCTCTTCTTCAGCCATCGCGACTTCGACAAGATCTTAACAAAGTACGAGCACGGCGAGCCCTTCTTCCTCTACACTGGTCGAGGACCTAGTACTGGCAGTCTTCACCTTGGCCACACGATTCCCCTCGAGTTCACAAAGTGGCTGCAGGATATCTTTGACGTGCCCTTGGTTTTCATGTTGACAGACGATGAGAAGGCTTTGTTCAAGGACGGGTTGACATTCGAGGACGCTCTGGACAATGCCATGACCAACGCTAAAGATATCATTGCGCTTGGCTTTGATGTCAAGAAGACCTTCATTTACAGTGATCTTAAGTACTTGAGCAATCACTTCCTCATGAACGCCTGGGAGTTTTCCAAGCTAGTGACTTTCAACCAGGTCCGTGGAGCCTTTGGCTTCAACGAAAGGTAGATCGAATTGTCCACGTATCACCTTATTACAGCACTAACTAGACACAGCACCAATATCGGCAAGATCTTCTTTCCTTCAGTGCAGTGTGTTGCTGCTTTTGCTACGTCCTACCCTGAGATCTGGTCTGACGAGCCTTCTCCCGTTCGAACCAAGAAACTGGGCAAAATCCAATGCCTCATCCCCATGGGTATCGACCAAGACCCTTACTTCCGACTCGTCCGCGACAATGCCCACCGCATGAAGAATCCTTCGCCAAAGCCTGCTTTGATTCACTCCAAGTTTCTCACTGCCCTGCAGGGCGCTGGTGGCAAGATGTCATCTTCGAACAAAAACTCAGCCATTTTCATGACTGATAAACCTAATGAGATTAAGGTAAGACTGCGCACAATACAATGGATGGGCTGCCGCTAAAATTGGCCTACTACAGAACAAGATCAGAAGGTTTGCCTTCAGTGGTGGTCGAGAGACGGTTGAGGAGCATCGCGAAAAGGGAGGAAACCCCGATATTGATGTTGCCTACATCTACCTCACTTACTTCGAGGATGATGACGAGAAGCTCCAGAAGATCTACGACGACTACAAGAGCGGCGCTCTTCTTTCTGGAGAGCTGAAGGATATGGCAATTGAGACCCTGCAGTCCGTTGTGCAGACCTTCCAAGACCGAAAAAAGGCCGTCACCAGTGAAGTCCTTGAGTCGTACATGAAGCCTCGAAGACTCCAGTGGGGTGGAAATCCAAACCCCAAGCCCAAGGAGTCTAAACCAAAGGAGAAAAGGAAGGGGGAGGACAACGATAAGAAGACTGAGCTGCCTGACCGTACTGCTGAAAAGTTGGCCTAAACGTTTTGCCCAGGAGAGTCGATTTCCTTTGCATGAGGAATTAAGATAACAAGACTTACGAACAAAATGGTGGAATATCTGTGTATATGCTTATGTGCCCCCATTGGCGTGACAATTTCATAATTATTTTCTAAGTGAGGTTATCATGCGTAAGCCATCTACTGAACATTGTCAGATAAGGTACTTCCCCGGACCCACCCGCTCCGACTTGGAAATTATTATTCGGCCTCGGCTCTTAGAGTCTCGGAATCTCGACGTCAACGACAAATGCTTCTTATTTGCCACTACTCTCTCAATTCCTAGTCTCTTTTTCACTCTACAGGACAACACCACTCTGCTATATCCCCGTTGTCTGATTAAGCTCTCAAATCAAAGCAAGCATGGCCTCTCTCATTTCGCGCACTATACGCCCAGCCGCACGCCGCATTGTCTGCTTGTCCGCGAGACCCCTCACCACAACAGTCTCACTAGGATCCGACAACGTCTCGTCCTCAGAACTCAAGGTCGGCGAGCTTCAGGGTGCCAAGTTTAGAGTCGAGCCTCTACGCCGGGTGGGCGAGGACGATGCCACCAAGCGGGCTCGTCTCGTCTGTACGTTCTCAATCCGTGATTGATCAAACGAACTATCGCTGATTCCGTTATAGACCAGTCCCGAAAGCGCGGCACCCTGGAGTCTGATCTCCTTCTGTCAACCTTCGCAGCCGCTCATCTTCCTACACTGTCCCCGGAGCTTCTCGATCAGTATGACTTACTCCTCGACGAGAACGACTGGGATATCTATTACTGGGCTACACAAAAGGAGCAGTTGTCCACGACAAACCCTTCTTCCGCTGAGTCACCATCTACCACTGACATCAACGCAAAGCCTGAGAGCGATCAGATCACTCGACATCCTCCTTCGGGCGAATGGGCGCAGACTGTGGGTAACTTCAAGCCCGCCTACAGGCCCGTTCCTGCGCGCTGGAAGGACAGCGAGATCCTTAAGAAACTAAGGGCTCATGTGCGAAGTCGGAGTGTTGACGGCGGTGAGGGCGGTGGCATGGGCTTCATGCCTCCCCTTGAGCCACCGGAAGTCAAGAACTAGAATTCGATCTGGCCGTTTAAAAGCCGTTGAAAGGGAATTCGTCGAGAATTGCTGTTGTAAAAGCCATAAAGTCATTGTATTATAGCATCATGTATCATCATGGCCATGGGGCCTAGAATTTTAGATCTCAAGATAGAACATGCATGTCAGTTTGAACGTTATAATTTGCATCAAATACACTTGTGTATGAATTCGTGAAGTTCCCACCCGCTACACCTAATTGGAAGTCTCTTCTGCACATTGGCAACTAAAAACACATACAACCAACCCCTCCATGCCTCCAAACCAGTTCGCAAACTCCGCAGGATATCGAATCGTGAGCTCAGCTCATGAACAAATGCAGAAAGACCACCAAAACCAAAATCACATATGCCTCAAGAACTATTCGAGGGCTATGATAAGAAAGCAACAGGAACGAAAAAGCGGGCTCAAAAGGAGAAAAGGACGCATGATCTTGTCTTGTCTCATCTCGTCATCAATGTCATAGGCTGAAGAAAAAGGGGTCATGAAGAAAAACAGAGGGTATCAAGCCCGTTCGTTCCAAATCCAAGATTTTGTTACTTCATCCGCCTCCTTCGGGCAGAATATTCCCTAGACTCCTTAGAACCTCAATGACCGGCATGTCCCTTGTTCCTGCGCTCGCCTTCTCTCGCTCCTCACGCTGTCGAAGACGAAGAGCGCTTACACTAAGAACCTTGTCCGCTTCTTTGCCCGCCACCAGTACCCGCTGCTCAAGCTTGTGAACATTATCAGCAAGTTCGTCAATCTGAAACTCGAGTGATGACTGAATAGCTCGTAACCTTGATTCGGTCTGCGATCGAACAGCATCGAATGATGCTTTCTCATCTGCTAGGAAGCCTCTGATCTTGCCTTCGTCCGGATCTAATAAATCAAAGTCGGGCAGAACGATAGATCCAGTCTCGCCTTCGGAGAAGAGGGGTGATTTCTCAGGCGGTGGTTTTCGTATTGCTTGCCACGCCTTCTTCTCATCTTGTAATCTGCGAACCAGATTAGTCAGGGGTCTTAGTCAGTTGCTTCAAGAGACATACCTCTGTATGTTGATTTCCAGTTGAGCCAATTTCTCGTCCAGCTCTACGTTTCTAGGGTTGGGCTTTAACACAACAGGAGCTTCGGGGGCGTCATCTTCTCGACTAAACCAATCTGAGAATTCAGATCGAGCCGCAAAGTCTTTTAACAGTTGGTCTTGAATGGCACGAGCTAATTATAGTCAGCATCTAAGTACGATATGTGCTCTCTGAGAATGTGGAACTTACCACCGAGAATGGCATTAGAATTCAGTGTGCCATGAGGAGGCTTGCCTGACAGAGCGCGCTCGCCACACCATGTCAACAATTGCTTCATACGCCGAGGCTCTGTCAAGCCTTCAGCTTCAATGTGTTTGTAGAAATCCGCCGAGTTGACCTCCCGGTGAGGTATTGCTGTTTGTCCACTCTCGATCAAAGAGCTCGCCCTTCGTCCACGGTTACCCAAACTGCTCCGCCTGTTGGAATTGCCCCCCTTCTTCCGCATCTCTTTATTTCTGTTAATGATGGGCGTGTCGCTCATAGGCAGAGCGATCGTGGCCGACTGCGCAGGTAGTTCGCGATGCGGCGACTTGTCCCAGTCCGGAGGCGGTCGAGTAGACTTTGCACGCGACCCCCGTTTCTTAGACGCTCCATTGACACGGGGAGCTGGTACCGGTTCAGGTACTACCTCTGGTTGGTGTCCGGTATCAGGTTCTGGTACGGATGCCGGTGCTGGCGCTGCTTGGGGGACCACTTCATCCTGTGAGTCCCCCGATCTTCGCGTGCTTCTCCTGGTAGATTGCCTTTTGGGAGCATTAATTTGCCGTTCATCCGACGCGTCAACACTCGCTTTTCGCCTACTACTCTTTCTTGTCGCAGGTTTTGTCGCCGCACTCGTTTCATTTTCTAAAGGCTCCTCCTCCACGATAGTTCCATTGGTTACCGGTGCTTTGGCAGTGCGTTGCTTCGTAGGTCGTCCCTTCGCGGATTTCTTCACCAGGTCCGCCTTTGGCTCTGCCACTGGCACTGGTTTTGGGGCATCTGAATTGTCTGTCTTCACTCTTTTCGATTTTCGAACAAAGGCGAAATCATCATCGTGCTCATAATCTGTCGCCGCCGCTGCAGTTTGCCGGGTCAGCGTGCCTTTCCCCGTAGATACCATCACCATCGTCGTCAATAGACTTACCGGCGAGACGCTTGCTCAACCGTCGCCCGTGCTCGTTGCTCATGCTAATTACTTGAAGCGGCCGCCGAATCGTCACCAGAGTCGTCATGGGTGGCGCATTCGGGACCGTTGACGATGCGATTCTTCGATTCCGGTGTCGTGACGCCGGGAAGCTGTTGGTGCGGTGCGGTGCGGTACGGTTGGTGGCGGAGGTGCTAGAACTGTCGCGCAGCGGAAAAAAGGCGCGTCGCGTCGCGATCCACCTGTACTGGTTGATTAAAAATGCTGAATGAAACGCTCAAGTGCTGTCGCAATGCAATTCGTGATGGCTTGTTCAGTTTATGGCTTCGTAGATGGAGGTGTGCGGTTCGCGACGTGGGTGTGATTGTTTAATCGCATCGCCTTGTTTACATGAGAGATGATTTGCCTATTTAGCGCTAATCCCGTTTAGGTCACTGCTGGACCCCACCTCTTACTTACCTTAGGTTGACCAAGAGCCAGACCATTCAAATAATGACAATACTTACACGAACAGCCAATTTAAGAACGGCCTTCAACTATCAAGCCGGCCAAATATTGTGCGCTTGATATGCTCAAAATGGCATGGGCAGTACGTAAACGCACATATGTTGATGCAAGCTGCCCACAGTTGAATTGATTCAAAACTCGGAGGCATAACTTTGCTAAGTGATGCTGCTCAGTGTAAAACGATGACCGTCAAATCATCAGTGACTAAGAAAATCATTATATGTACTCTTCGTATTTCATAGTGCAACTATCGTCCTCACTCGCAGCTTTTGTTGCTTGTAGCTACTTAAAAAATCACAAAACCATAACACCAAAGACTATCATCTCCGGGATCCGAGTTCCTCAAAACGCCCCCCACCCAAGTTGACAAAACAGTCAGCCTGGCCAAACACCTTTTTTGAACAGCGTTCCGTGTGCCTTGCCAGAAAAATAAATACTTTACGTACAAGTTAAAAGTTGTAAGGGCACTACCTCTAGTAAGAAATGCTTGAGAGAGGCATCCCTGCTCAAAACAAGAGCGTCAAGTAATCTCCAAGTGAAGCTCGACAAACTCCTGGTCTCAGACATCGTCTCCATCTGATTGCTATGATGCCTCTGATCAAATGTTGTACAGCTCAAATGTGAAGTGAAGTTGTGAGCCGGCAGGCTCCCGATACGGTGAACCTAATCCTTGTATATGCATATAATGTAGTTACCTCAGTGAGGTCGATTTGTGTCGTGATTGAGGAAAGAAAGGGTCATCAGGTCCATGGATTATGTGGCTCGATGGAGAAATATGTTTATGTTGCTCAGCCTTGACAAATGGGCCTAACTGGTGCTGTAACTCGGTTTATGAGAAACGCCGCTGGACACCCTGGCCAGCCATAACTTGCTGGTTAGGCATAGGTGCTGCCATGCCATAAGGGTTAATTTGGGGGTTGTAAGGTTCAACAACCTGAGACATAAAAGCACCATGAATTCCTTGCTGCTGAGTGACTGGGCAGTCCTTGTGGGCAAGAAGTAGTGTCTTCAAGTTGACAACTTCTTCCCTGAGCTGGGTTATCTGTGCTGTCAAGGCGTCGTTCTCAGTACTGAACATTTCGACCTTAGTCTGCAGATTGGCCAACCACTGCTTCTTTCTTTGACGACACTTCAGAGCCGCGACGCTGTACAGAAGTTAGCCAAAGTGCACTAATAGGGGATAATATCAAAACACATACCGGTTGCGCTCAAGGAAGTTCTTGCGTTTCTCCTCATCAGTCATCTTGGACTTTGGGCCACCATCTTCATATTTCATCTTGGATTCGTCATCAGACATATCCATATCCATAGACATAGAACTGTTAGTCTTCGACTTTTTATTAGCAGGAGCCTTTGCAGGAGGCTCATCCGCCTTTCTTCGACCGTTTGTCGCAGGAGGGTTCTTCTTGCCTCGGCCGCGAGTATTGGGCCGAGCCTGTTCACTCTCGTCTGACATTATGCTTCCTTCGCTCGCACCACGAGCAGAGCCGACGGAGCCGCCGTTAATACTTGACATTTGTGGTGATGTATTCATATTCTGAGGCGCGACAGGGGCAGGATGCGCGTGACCAGGAGCACCTGACGTCACAGCGAATTGGTTCGCGTTTTGAGCACCGTTTCGACCCTGGGCCAGCATAAAAAGGCCGTTTGCTGCGTCGTTATCGTGAGGGTCGAAGGGGCCCGATGCGGGCTTCACTTCAGACTTGTTACTAGAAGCACCGTTGGGCATTTCTTGGGGTTGGGAAGTGATAGAAGGTTGCTGCGGTTGGGAAGCTTGTTGTGCTTGAGATCGTGGAGCAGCGCCGTTTTGTTCGCGCTTAGCGGCAGCGCTGATAGCAGTTCTATGGAAATCGATAGTACTGGGTGTAGCTCCACCGCTAGCAAGCTGAGCGAAGAGTGCTTGGGAATTGGGGCTGGGAGCAGGGAACATAGAACCACTGCCACCTGGTGTCAACCCCGTCCTCAGGGAGGATTCGTTAGGAGTAGGGAATCCGCCACGAAGATGATGTGTGTCGCCAAAATAATCATTAGCAGGACCAGAAAGCATTGCTGGACTCAGAGGGCCAGTACGCAAAGAACCTCCTCCCCAGTTGAATGGTGTTGCGTTGCTACCAGGCAGAAGAGAGGACGGTGATGTCAATGCAGCAACTGAAGGCAATTTTGTCCCTCCTGGCGTCTCTGGAGCGCCCCCGAAGGACTGCTCGAATGGATTGGGCTCCAGACTGAGAGATCCGCCGGCCTGAACCGCGAAATAGTCGGGGGTGTTTCCTTGCTGTTGACCGGGTCGAGGGGGAGGGGCAAGAGGTTTGGCTAGTTCGGCATTGGCAGCCTCTAATTTCACAGGAGGATCGGCTGTCTTCGTGTCGGTCGAGGGTTCTGCGACAAGGCAAGATGTAAGCAAGTGTTACAGTCAATCGACGCAAGAGGTCTTAGGTTGACGATGACGGCGGACAAGAGACGGAGAAGGAAAGCGATGACGGAAGTGGAGAGTGATGAAGACAGAATAGGGAGGTTCAAGAATATACGTCATTGCAGAGGGACAAAGCAAGGGCAGAAGATGCGTGTAGTCGACGCTGTGATGAATGACAGAGGCAAAGAGGGGATATGTTCGAGAACATACCAGGTCGAGCAGGAGAACTGTTGGACTGCTTGGGGGACTTCGACTCACCTCCAGCAGAGGCTTCAGTTGTAGTCCCCATGATGACGATGATGTATTATATCCGGGGCGGGCGACAAGGTTGACAATGCTGGCTGGATTGGACGTGTGGGGAGGGTGGCAGTAGAGCAGCAAAGATGGAGGAAGACGAAAAAGTCAAATGAGGTCAGAGGCGAAGAAGAACAGAAAAGCAGCGCGGCAGCCGTCTGAGACTCTACTATAGGACGGCACGGTTTTAAGAGTTGGACCAGGGGCGATGACCGCTTTTCGACAGGTCAATAGCGCAGACAGCGCACAGCATACAGTATGCTCTGAAACTTCTCCAACCAAGGAAATGCGTCCTAAAAGCTGGAACGTGGATGTGGGAGGGAAATTTGCTTGAATTCGACACTCACGATGTCGAAGAGGCAGAGGCGGAAAGTAAAGAGGCGCGCGTCTCTCTTCCGTGGCCAGAGACAAACGATGGACTAAGCGAAAGATGGGTTAAGAATTAGGGGATAAGGAAAAACAGGCGCCAAAGGCGTTTGTGGTGGAGTTGAGGCTCGTGCCAGTCGAAGCAAAAAAAGGATACGATAGATTTGCGCTGCGTCTTCAAGAGCGACAAAGCGGGCGTTGCTTTGTTCGCGGGATTGCGTCGATGGACGAGGATTGTGAAAGGATTAGATTGAGAAAGACGTCAGAGATGACGTTGTGGGCAGCGAGGAAAAGAAGGCGCAGAAAAAAAAAAGACGGCGGCTGGGCTCCTGAAAGCGATTCGAGAGGCCTGGGGGGCGAAAAAATAAGGGAAAGGACTTGGACTGAGGGGGCACTAGGCCGGCTGACAAAACCGACGGCACTGGCCTGTCGCCTGGCTACTGGACACACCCTGGGCATCCTGGCTCACACACTGTAGACACTGTATCCCGGACTGCATCGTTCGATCCTTCCCTCCAAAAAGGTCCGGGGAACCAACCAGACGCGTGCATTTGGGCCTTGTTGAGTTGCAAGGCAGACTAAGACTAAGGGGACAACGTTTCACTGATTAGAAACCCAACATCAGAATGTAAACAGAAGTGCCATAGAAGGGCACCAGAATAAGAGTCGATCGTGATGGCCGAGCAGCATTCACAAATCGGTGATTATGGACTTAATGCCGCCGAGTTCTCCGTGTCAAGTGATTAAGCCATAAGTTCAATGGTATGCTGCAGGAAATAAATAGTCTTCGTTATCTATCATGGCTTGGAAATTCGAAACAATCTTTCAAATAGACTTAACGTTAGAGAAGTCGTAATTACTTTTTCCAAGGATGGGTCCAAATCATGAAATGAGATATTCTGTTTTTAGTACTGTGTGGATACAAAACGTGCTAGCATTTTCTCTGGCTCCACACCCCATTTCCAGAGGAGCCAGTAAAACAAGTGGACGCTTAAACCGGAGCATCACCGTCATTCCCACATCATTCAATGCAATTGGCGCATTCTGCCTTGATGACGCAAGGAATACTCTCGTCAAGCTCATCTTGACAACAGCAATAATTCCTTCACCACCCTCAATCTTGGAAATTTGGTGACTGGATCCGTTTTCAGTTCCCTGACTAAACCCGAATACTGTTTCAATCTTGATTGAGATAGTAGATTTGTTAGATTTAGACTGAGATTGGATAACCAGAGCCAAGCCTACAGCCCATGTTGCTGGTCGAAAAGCTCCGTGCTCTTTGAACTCTGTGTTCCAGCCTGGGGCGCGCTCCCGCCCCTTGTCTGGCCTCTATTCTGGAAACGAAATGGTTCAAAGTCACGTTTCTGTATCAGACTCTTTGCTCTTGGCCAGTACCAAGCCTAGGATTCTATCCAATTTTACTTCGCTCTACCTTTCGAGTACTTCGAGAACCCTCACGGTTTCGCGGGTTTATGAGTTGGAGGCGTTGTTGAGGGATCGACGTTGGTTGCAACACACCCCCTGACCTCTACGACACACGTATGCTCTACACGAAGAGAACAGACTGTATTAGACCTTCCAGGTCTAATCCTTGGTCCACTCTGGCCATTCACAATCAATATCGCTTCGCTTTTGTGCACAGGTGTGCATTATCCTGTAAAATCGTCTGCTTGAGACTGCCCATTGGTTTTCTCAGATCTGGTGAAACTCTGATGGCGTTCGAGTTTTCGGGGACATACAAGATATGTCTCCGGCATTTGTATGAGGAGAAGCAGATGAGAATAAGTATATGAGGACTCGGCTAATCATAGACCTTTGGCGGGCTTGATAAGCACATCTTATCATGCAAAACTTGGCTTCTGGGCAACAAGAAGGAGAGGATACACAGTGTCACCTTGAAGGCAGAGACACGCCCAAGGACAAACACTGTGCCAGTCCTCGGACAGCAGTGTTCAAGCGCCATATGACTTGTTCATGACGTCAGCTCTTTCGGCCATTCACAATTGAGACATGGGACTGGTACCGAATGGCTTCCTTTCTTTCTTTTACCATTCTTGACTGGAGTTTAGCCAAATCGAATATGTGAACACATCAACGAGTTAACGGCCGAATGAATTAGGCATTGCATGTACAATAGTTACAGTGGGAACACTCACTAATTTCTATAGCCTTGTCCAGGCTTTTGTTGGACCGCGGTGCATTAGATATCGTGTTGCCTTCTTCTCCTCTACAGTATGCCCATATGTTAAACATGCTCAGGAATGCTTCGTCCTTCCATTACGTTCAATTTGACTTGACTTCCCACCTTAAGATTGACTACTAAGTAAGACATCCGTTCCGTTGAAGCCGGGGTGTTGCCTTGTATTTCTCGATCTCCATTTCCAAGCTTTTCCACCGTCCCAGATACCGTCGTCTCCATGAGCTAGCACTAGCGCCGATGCGCCCTTAGCCCCAGGAGAAGGCGAAATCACAGTAACATGCCCTTTCTTCTCATTGTTTACTAGCCTACAATGGGTAGAGAGGCTCGACGAACATACAAACCTAGCTTGTATCCATAGACAATGGGGATTCTCTCCTGGCTTCCATGCAATGAAGCAACTTTCCCATGCAAGCGCCGGGAAGAAGACCCGCAAGTGTTGGATTATGACGCAAACGCAGAACGGACAGGCTCACTCAAATGTCTTTTGCAGATAACCAAGACAATCCCACTCGGAAACTTGAATTAAGCCAGAGATTGATATCTTGGAATGGGTCAGTAGCTCCATCCAAATCTTGGTCAAGGCTGAGGTTGGGAATTCCAGGCACGCAGCAGAGCCGCTTCCACAACTCTACCCCATGTCTTAGCATGACGCTTAAGTGGACTCGGCCGAGCCAAGCACCAACCATTCCAGTAACACAACATCTCGTGCTTATTAACCAACTGTCATTCTCTTCGTTTTAGGTCAGCAGAACATCGCGAATTATCAATGGTTGAGCAATTTTATAGCTAGGAACTAGATAGTTATGGAACAAATATTCCGTAGTCAGCCTCTGCCGTGTCTGTCCAGTTGAGTAGTGACCGCCCTTACAGTATTCCGTCTTACAAAGCGATCGACAATTGCATACCAATCGGGATCCGATGGCATTGTTGACAGATGATCGAGATTTAGTGAGCAGCGCGGCTAAGTTAATGGTTCTCTCATTCAACGTGATGGAGGTTATCTCCCGTACGCCAAGCCTCAACCGGCTCTGTGTACGGTCTTGCTTGATACATCCATATATAGTAAATCTGCTGTGATTCTGACGTATCGCGGTCCGCATGATGGATCTCGGTGGGAATCTTAGAAATCGGATCTGCTGGCCTGGAACGATTAGGTTATTTAGCTCGGCCCAACACTTTGGTTCCTAGTAGTTATTTCCTCGTATGTGATGTATTGGATGTGCTCTGAAGTTGTCTACCCTAGACCAGGACTCCGAATCGAGTTTTGGCTACAAGAGGCAGATAGGTACAGTAACGGTGTCATTTTTTACTTCATTGATTTGATTCATTTGTCTGTTTTTTACTATACCAGTTTTTTTCCTTTTTTTAAAAAAAAGAAAAAAAAAGAAATAAGAAATAATAGAGAAAAGACGCCCTCCCATCTATTACGCGGGCTGTGACCTTAGCGGAGTATGAATAACAAAACCTTAGCAAACGGAGCTCGCCACTGTACTGTATTGATAGCTATCAAGTCAATTAACCAGGCACCTTATACAACAAGTGTTTTAGAGTAGAGCCTAGATGCAATCACTATCTCTAGTCGGTTCAATATTATCTCAGAACGGGCCTAGACCGCGACTTCAGGTATGACATGCTATCAGCTGAAACATCAGTATATCCAGTGGTAGGGCTGAGTAACATATCGTCTTTATTCTCGGGTTATTTCCAACACAATCAACCATTTTATTCGTTGAGCAGGTATACCCCTCGAATGGTAAAGTTACTAGATCTAAACAAAAGCTATCCATCGTCAGCTTCTGCAAGAGTCAAGCTGGACGTATACCAATGCCGAGCCTCAGAACGCACCATTGGCATCAACGTCTACAACCCTATAAAAGAGCTGGAAAATAGACACTGGTACTCCCTCTTTCCCAAAGTATCCACAAAGGCTCAGGTAACCACATACACCGACAGTCTCTGACCACTTTGCGCGGACATGAGATCTGCCCAAAATTAAGGGGTCATGGGTGAGCATCTCCGGCAACAACCCCGCCATGTGAAGGGATGCCACGACGTTTTGATCTGAATGCACCAGTAAGTCTTATCAGAACACACTGAAACAAGGGTTCGGTTATCGTGGCAGAAGAGGTTACAATGAAAAAGTGCAACACTTTATTAATCCGGCGTAGGCTGCCTAATCCATTCAACCGTTCAAACACTTAAAAAACACCATAACCAGGGCACGATACTGACCACCAGTGAACAGCGCGGCTTGTGATCATTCGTTTGTCACCCAAGCCAAAACGTGAAATCAATTGGCCATAAGGGTCTAGGAATACCCTGTATTGGATATGATCTGAGTAGTCGAAAGGGTCGCTATACTTTAGAGATACCTGACTTCACAAAACCACAACCATTCCAAGCACGTTACGACAAAACTTCTCCGCGTTGTCAATGCAAGTAACATTAACGAGCGTAACCGCTCTCCTGATTAGGTATTTACCTGGATGCATAAATACTTCCAACGGCCAACCTCTGACGAAATCGCTTCCTACATCACCCCTTTTCGTACTGCTTCGCTTCGTCCGTTAAATGCCGTTTGCTGACTATACCCACCAAAACTGCAGAAGAGAGTACCACCCGGGATAGCATCATACCATTAATGGAGTTCACCAACCACCAGCCTCAATGGCCTTGCTGTCAGAGGCAGTCCATTCGCCATTGCCACCAGCGTTCTGGTTGCCGTAGCCATCACTACCTCCCGCGGCATCAGCGTTGGACCATCCGCCGTCGCCATCGGCGCCGAAGCCGTCAGCCTCCTCGGCAGGAGGAGCCTTGCACCGGACCTTGGTGTGGCCATACTCTTGACAGTTGGAACACTGAACCTTGCTCCCTGGAGATTGGTCAGTTACAATCACGACAACAGGCAACGCGAACAACTCACAATCCTTTGGCTCGGGACATTCTCTGCTGTAGTGACCTTGCTTCTCGCAGTTGCGGCAAGTCACAGTGGACATGTCTCGAGGCTGGTCACAGTCCTTAGAGATATGGCCCTCTTGACCACAGTTACGGCAAGCTCGGCTGCCACCGCCCTGAGGACAATCCTTGGCAAAGTGACCAACTACCACGATTAGAACAAGCTCATTGCATGTATGTCAGATAAACTTACCCTCGTTGCACTTTCGGCATTCGACATTGGCTGGATTAGGGGGCTCCTCGCAGTCAGCGGCCTTGTGACCGGATTTACTAGTGTTGTCAGTTCAAAAGATCCCAAATTCTTGTTAACCAATGCTTACCCGCAGTTCTTGCAAGCGTTCTTGTCCACGCGTGGCTCAGGGCCTAGCGGATTAGTATCACATCAAGTTGACCAAAACTAAAGAGTTGTACTCACAGTCTCGGACACGATGGCCATCTGCACCGCAGTTGAAGCAGGAAATCTTGACTGCATCAGTGCGTTCTGTCTTCTCCTGAGTACAGAACTTGGTGGTATGGCCAAGCTCCTTGCAGTTCATGCAAAGGGGGACGCCTCGGTCCACAACTTCGCCAGCATCGTCTAGGCGAGAGAGAAGCTCATCGCGGTCCTTGGGCCACCCCTCAAGCTCACGAGGACGATCAGCCTTCTCGACAAAGCGATAGGAAATAGTGTACTTCTTGTCGATGTTGCCCTGAAGATCCATGTTGGTGAAAACTTGGATAAGACTTCGCTCAGTAGGAATGAGCCAGAGACCAATACCTTGGTCAATCAACGCTTCCTGAAGCTCACGGTATGTAACATCGCCATCCACAGCCTTGATATACTCCTGAAGGGCTTCTTTGGCGTCGTCGACGTCTCGATCAGCAACGGCCTGCTTGATTTTGTTCCAAGCGTCATTAGCGCTCACATCGGCGATGTGGTCCCGGTTGATCTTGCGAGGTTTCTCGCAGTTCTTGCGCATGTGGCCTGAACATGTGAGCCTGGAGCATCGCACAGGTACGGATGAAACTAACCTTCTTCGCCACAGTTCTCGCAGATCATGGGAGGTTTGTCAGGGCATTCCTTGACCATGTGACCAGGCTGCTTGCAGAAGCGGCAGGTCATCTCCTGAGGGTTGGGGCACTCTGCACGTCGGTGACTACAATCTGTTAGATGATATTGATTTCCTCAGTATATTGGTTCTTACCCAGTCTCGCCGCATCCGAAACACTTGTCATCACCCTTGGGCTGGTCGCCCCCAAAGCCATCTCCCTCGTCAAAACCATCCTTACCGAAGCCGGCGTTGTTGATAGATGCATTGCTATGACGATTGATTTGTTAGATTCGACACATTCCTGCTCGAGAACACATACCCTGCTTCGCCGTTGTTCCAGTCCTCTGGACCAGTACCGTTCACATGGGCCGAACTACCCTGATCATTGTTCCAATCCGACATGACGGAAAAAATCGCCGGATGCGAGTCTAAATGTGACTGTTATTATATGCAAATAGAGCAGAAATGAAGGCCAAGTCGCCAGCACGCAGAGTGAGAGGCGATGAAGGGTTAGTTTCTGTGCAGGAAGAAAGAACGTTGCAAAAGGAAAGAGAAAAGCCAAGCAGCTGCAAAGGTGATTTTCAGCATCAAGGTGAGAGGCAGAAAGTGGGAAAGTGGCAGACGTGCTACCGCAAGAAGTGACACGGTCACATAACAAAGCAGTAGAGCTTCTCAAGATGCTTCTGAGTACAGAGGATACTGATGAAAGGAAAAGATAGAAAATGAAAGCTAAAGCCAAAGCTCTGCGTACCTTGAGGGTTGAGGATTATCTGGACAATAGAGCGTCAAGTGACTGCAGCAGCACGTTTGTGCGATCTTTGTGTGTAAGGGCGTTGAAAGTTAAAAGGAGGAGAAAGAAACAGGCTCTACTCTCCGAGGTATCTCTCAAAGGCAAGCACAGGAATTCTGTGCCTCTTTATGTGGATGAGAGATGTTGAGGAATGGAAGTGCGGTTGAGGAAGGAAGGAGGAAAGGAAAAGGAGAAGAGGAGGAGGTTGGAGAAGGGCAGAAAAAAGAGGCAGTGATTCACTGTTGCCTGGGCAAGCGCACGTTAAACAAACACGCGTTTGCTCCTTCTAAGATTCAATGAATTAGAAGAAGTGAATGAAGGGTGCCGGCCACTGACAGATGCGAGCACTGCCGTCACTCTGCTGCAGCACAGGCACACAGGGGACGGAAGATTGCAGATCCTGATACAGACCCCAGAAAGAGGAAGAGAAGATGATTGAAAGTTAAAGAAGTTTCTAACATGAAATAGTTCTTTGATTAGGTCTATCCACTTATGTGAGTTAGAGCAAGGTAAGGTAGCACCAGTATAAGGGCCGGTATTCGAGTATTGCAACTCCCGCAACGTGAGCTATTCGAACTCGAAGTACGGCTTGTACTTAGTGAGAAGTAATGTACAATGTACAAGGACATCAAACATGACTGGAAATAAGTCGAACAATTAGAATCTATTGCTTTTCTGTGAAATTAAAAGTTAGTAGGATCTTGTTATACCATGACCGTGTAACACGAGAGGCCAATCAAGTTGTCTATTCAACCATGAAACTCAATGAAGGGCTATCTCCAACTATTGTTTTATAAGTCAGCACGCTTTTGAATTGCAAGGTATTAATTAGGTGAGATATTGACTATGCGAAATCGTATGCAACACCAGAAATTTAACTTCTTCATCGCAACACTAATGATTAAAAGCCTCATCCTGAAAGCGTAATGAACATCATATGTGCTCTCAACTTGGACCTCAGAAAAAATACCTCCACAACTGCCCAGAATGGAATGCTGTGCAGGCCACAAGCTGAGAGCCGGGATCGCGGCTTTCACGCCCGGCTCATCCGCTCACGAGATCGAGCCAGGAGGACGGAATACACAGACAACCTATTGCCATCGTGCATATCAAAACCAACCAGCAATCGTACTGTTCGGGATTGGTCCGACATCGCCCACCGCCCGTTTCCGACCCGTACTGTGTATCTACGGTAGGTAGTTCCGAGCCGTCGTCTCCCCCACCCCGAGCTTGGATTACCAATGATCATATGTCAGCTAAATTAAAGTGGTGGCATAGAACAGAAAGTGTGGAAGAGATGAAGACCGATCTTGAAATCAAAAAGGGGCGAGAAAGGCCGAGTCGTATGGTTTGACAGGTAACTTTAGGTCGCCAAAGACCAAATTTCTTACATCTCCGGTGAGCGCAATCGCAAATGCGCAACCGCCAGTTTTTAGAGGTTGCTTCGTTATCAACTTATCAGCTGCAACTGATTGTGGCTGCATGATTGCAAAGCGTACCTAAGATAATGCTGGCTACTGGCTACTCCGCGTCTCCGCAGTCGGAATAAGGGCCCTTTTCGAAGAAGCCAAAAGCCCCCCCGCCGTGGAAAAGCAGAAAAGTGACCCCGCAACCCTGATATCAGATGTAATACCGTTCATCTCATAGTCAGGCCACACGGTACGATCCCCCATTGCTAGGGCGGACCACACAGTCCTTCTAGAGCTGTGCACAGTACTGCTGCTCATTGACTAATCCGGGACACCAACAACGTCCCAAATCAAAAAAGTCTGGGCATAATATAAACTTACAGATCTTTAAAACGTCCAATCCCTCATCCCTTATAACCCTCTCGTTGCCCATCCCGCATTAACCCTTGATTTTCTATTGTCCGTTTATTAATCTGCAATGGCCCCCGCGACTCTCATGATCGATCCTAGTGACGACTTCGTCATGCCTACCACAAAGTCTGTCCAGTCTACATCGCCACCCAAGCGAACCCTTCTCCTGGCGCCTCCCTCTCTTGCTGCGAACTCCGACGCCCTCACATCCGTTCTCGCCGATTATGATCGCTCTGTTACCGATCTTCAGATGCTTGATCGTCTCTCCTTGGGATTGGTCACACTGCCTTCTTCCACCTACGATCTGGTCCTAGTCCTATCCGATGCCTCTTCGATGCTAGGCGAATCCCTCGCTTTGATGAACCGAACTGTTCTTAGCCTCGTCGCGGATTCCCTCAAGGCTAGCGGCCGTCTACAGTCTCAAGATGGTAATAGCCTGGAGGAGTCTATCTTATCAAAGGAAGCGGTTCTGGCCGGTCTTGTATCGTCGCGGGGTGGCTTTGAGAAGCCTGACTATGGCGAGAATGACGGCGCTGTTACCTTGAAGTTTGGCAAGAAGAAGACTCAACCCGCTCCTCTGGCGGATGGTTCCGTTCCGCTCAATCTCAAGAGGAAACCTGCTGAGGCTACAACAAAGCCTGTTATCCCCGCTGGCGTCGGCTTCATCGATCTTGAGGACGACCTTGATGACGATGACCTCATTGACGAGGATACTCTCATGACTGAGGAAGATCTCGCACGACCCATCAATATCCGTAGGTAACCCCTGCAAGTACCTGCATAGTGGAACACGATCCTGACATTATACTAGCTGCTGAATGCCAACCAAAGGCTGGCAAACGCCGTCGGGCCTGCAAGGACTGCACTTGCGGCTTGGCCGAACGCCTTGCCGCCGAAGACGCTGATAAACGCGCCACCGCCGACAAGAAACTCGAGAGCATCAAGCTGGCGACAGACGACTTGGCCGAGATCGACTTCACTGTGCAAGGTAAAGTCGGCTCCTGTGGCAACTGCTCACTTGGTGATGCTTTTCGATGTGATGGATGCCCTTACATTGGCCTTCCCCCCTTCAAGCCAGGTGAAGAAGTTCGCCTGCTCAACAACGACGTGCAACTCTAAATCTGAGCTCATACGAATCTTTCTTTTTTCATGGACAACGACGGCGCAGCACTGCAGGCGTAAATACAAGCTTTACTGGGTGGGTGGAATTTTCACTTCGGGGCATGGAATAGGATACAAAGGCTGCAAGTTACACAGGCAAGGATCGAGGGGTTAGGTCACACGGAGTGCTCTTGATCTAGACATGGTGTTTGTCGGCGTAGGATTACCAACTTAGATGGTGATAAAAATGATTTGATTCTCAACAATGAACCTGAGAAAAACGCCAGACCTTCCAATTGTGACGGAACCAACCACTTTATGCAAAAGAAAACCGGGCGCCAGCTAAATTATACAACGATATGAATGTTGTCCAGGTAGAAACGAGGCTCGTAGCCTCTGGCTTGTGCATTACTCGGCGTACTTGGTAACGAACTTTTCGCTACTGTCATGATTAGCTGGAAACCTAGCACTGTTGCTAGTACCTGGCGTTGTTACGTGCAAATCGTCAAGTTCGCTTTCATCGAAAGCCGCAGACTCAAGATCACCAGGCTGCGACTTGGCCCGATGGCCATTGGGCCGGCTGGAAAGATCGTGATCAGCCAAAGCAGAATACGCAGCGCCTCTGCGACGCTCACGCCAAATCCAGTACCCCCAGACAATGACACCAATTATGACGATAACCAGAACAATTTCGCCAGATTTGTAGTAAGCTGCCCACTTGGCCTCATCCAACTGCTTCTGATGTTCCTCTTCAGCGGTCTTAGTACTGTTCTTAGCATCGCCAACAGTGGTCTTTGGCCCCTTCTCGCCATCAATGCGACTGTCAGCAGGGTCACCGCCAACTCTGCTGATATCAACGCCCATGAAGCGGTCTAGCATATCTCGGCTTCGTCGTGGAAGGTCAAAGGGGACCATGTGAGAAGAGTTGTAGACGAGAACATATGTCAAGTTTCGAGCCTCCTGCCAGAAACCAGCTACCTCCTCCTCAAAAGTCCAGTCACGCCGAGGGGCCCAGTTACCGGGTGTTACTTCGAAACCCTTCCCACCATTCCACTCCATCTTACTGATCATGTTCTCAGTTCCGATGTGGTTACAAATAAGGTCTTCAGCTCCGGAGAAAAGCATGATGGGGATTTCCTGAAGGAGAGCGGGTAGAAGATCGACCGAGGGTTTAGACTTCCTTGCGTTGAAAGCACCTCCAACAGCACCGTTGCACTCGGTCCAGCCGACAGACTTTTTAATGCCATCGACGTGGAGGGCCCTCGTAACCTCGGGCTTTCTCAAGTAAGGAGTCAGGTGCACCAGATCCGGAGGCCAGTTCATGCCGCAGCTGGGGTAGGAATCCTTTAGTCGCACATCGTACATGTTAACGCATGCATTATCGCCGTCGCCCTTTTTTGTCAATCTGAGCATGTTGGACAAGATAGCTTCGCATTCGCCATAATCTACATGGCCAATATCCGAGGCCATCATTCTTTGACAATTGCGCAGGTCGCCTTGCAGTTGCTTGTGCTCGTCCGAGCCCTTCTCAATGAGACCCTTCTGAATAGCGTATGTAATGTAGGCGGGATACTGTTCGATGGGATCGATCCAACCATTACCGATCAACAGTCCTTTTAGATTCCAGGCGGTTGCGGGGTTCTTCTTATTGCGATCGAGAATAGCCCTGGCGATATAGGGTATATGCTGTCCGGCGTAAGACTCGCCTGCGATGTATATCTGAATTGTTCTTAGCAAAATTGAATGTACATAGTCAAGGGGTTGCTCACGTCATCACGATCATATTGAGGAAAGAGAGCAAACCACTTCTCGAGAAATTTGACAAACTGATCGGCCATTTCTTTCAGTTCGTGTATATAGTTATTGGTGTCGACCGAGCTGAATCCGGTGCCTACAGGGTTATCGACAAACAGCAGGTTGGCAAATTCGTTCCACGAGCCATTGTTGTAGACCAAATGGTCTTGGTCCTTGAGCCGGTAGGGACCAATTTCCATCATGGAGCCATCCTCTGAACTACAGCCTGGTCCACCATTGATCCAAATAACAGTTCTTTGTCTATCAGCGATGTGTTGGTTCTCGAAATGCCAAAAGAACAGGTTTCCATGCGTATCTGGGGTAACTTCAATATGCCTAAAAGCACATGGACACGTCAGTAAGTCTGGAGTACAAGGAGGAAACGATTTCCCTTACCCAGCATGCATCTTGACATCAGGCCCATCGGTGGGCAAACCTGGAAGGTGGCGAACATAGTAGTCTGCAGCGGCAGCTTTCGTTGTAGTCGCATCGTTTACAGCCATGGCTAGAGCTGGTGCGAGGCAAAAGGAGACAAGGGCAGCCCATCGTCTTCGGGACGGAATCATGGATTTAAGAACCATGATGAAGTTGCGGACGAAAAACGCCGCGGGTAATGTTAAAATAAAACAGAACAGAAAGTAAGGGTAAAATATTTATAATACGACGGATCATGAAGGTTAAACAGACAAAAGGTTAGAGGTCCTCCTCAACGACGACATGGAAGACAATCAGAGTTGCGGTTGGAATGGAGGTGCCTTGCTTGATAAAGGGACAATCCATACTTGGGGCCTAGTCCAGGAGAGATGAGGTGGCCCCTCGGGACCCCAGGACGGGTTCTAGTGGGGGCCAGGTTGTAGCTTCCATGCTGCTGCTGGCCGCAGCTGTGGCTTGGCGCTTTAATTCTGGTTGCAGTGTAGGTAATTCCTCCGGGCAGTAAAGCCAAGGAAGGGTCCACTGACTGCAGCCTCTAATTTGGTCAAACTTTATACGGGGTCTTTCGTACTATGCAATCGTGTGGGATCAATAGCCTTTACTTTCTTTCTATAAATGATTGCTCATGTTTGTCTTTTTTAGCATTGTGGCGCTCTTGACTTTGCTCGTACTGGTACTCAATAAGAAACAGTTTCATAAAGATACAATAGTACCAACAAGTGGCACGGGCTACCTGACCATCAGCAAGAGGTATGCATTAAGTTGTCAATGCATCGACTGTACGTCCCTCGTCAATCACTGAATCTTGATTAGGCAGCTCTTATTTATGCCATCCACCACTTGTTATTAGGCTCAGATTGACAGTAATTATTGATATTCAATGTTGGAAGCACGGAAAAAGAGCCTGGTGTGTCCACTGACGACCACTAGTGGATTGCTTCAAGCTATAAGCTAGATTTTCAGATGGAAATTTCAAAACCCTCTTGTACTCAACCAATCAACATATCCCCCACATTCTCTTTCGTCAAGTTTTATATCCAAGGGGTAATTAAACTCCTATCAATATCAAAAGAAAATCGATTAATAGCGCTTAGATATTCACTACCATTACTTGCCTAGTGTACACCGCACTGATCCAAAGCATTGCCCCTCGGAAGAGAACAAAGGGAAAATGGCAGCCTCTGGGAAGACTTTTATTGTCGAGCATCTCGACCCAGAGCTAGGCCCTTGGTCCGAACTCGAATATCTGGCTATTGCTCGCGAGACACAGGCCACTCAGGGTTCTTTCATCCTCTCCAGTCTGCCTCCTACGTTCCAGGTTCCAACAGACCTAGCCAGCAACCCCGCCTTCACTGCTGAGCAGCGTGGTGTTGAGGAGCTCTACGCTGACAACAAGCCGCGAGTTTGCCTGCTTGATCCTTCAGCCGCTAAGGACCTCTCTCCCGAGGACGGCGAGAACTTTGATGCCTTTCTGTTTGGAGGTATTCTTGGTACGCAGAAAGCATGAGGAATGGTTGATGTACTGTTGCTAACGTTTCATGTTTGTTTGGCAGGCGATGATCCTCCTCGGGGTCTGTATCTCTCACAACATAAATTTATTTATATCTGCTAACAGGATATCTTAGACCGTACTTCGGAGCTCCGAAAGAAGGGCTTTGAAGGCCGCAGACTTGGGCCCAAACAAATGACAACAGATACAGCCGTTCGAGTAACTCGTATCGTTGTTCAAGACAAGGGTTCGTCATCCGTACACTAGACCCCTACAGTTCAGAAGCTTACAGAAGTCGCCAGTGCTTCTCGATCAGGTGCCCTACCTAGACTTCCCGGAGCTCAAGTTCAACGAGCACGAGAGCACTGAGATGCCCTTCCGATATGTCAAGGGTGATGACGGTAAACCTATCATGCCCAAGGTCTGTGAATCCATTTAGCCATGCTCATCAAAATCTAACACTCCCTTGTAGGGTATGGTCGAATTGATTCAAAAGGATGCCGATAAGGCCGTAGATGATCTCTTCTAAGTAAAAAGGTTTGATGGTAACTTCATCTTTTTTTATCCAATTGCTGGCTGTAGGGCGGGCTTTACTTTATCAACCCTAGGGGCTATCTGAACATCAATTCAATGGATCGAGTGGGAGTTTTTGTGACAAGGTAATTGGATCATCAACTTCCATTTTGTACAATGAATTGATATGTCTGATAAATATGTTGACCTATAATCCGCGTACGCTTCCTTTAGGCAGTATTGAGTTTGATTCGCAAGTCAATGACCGGCTCCCCTTAATTTCTGCTTCATCTTACCTGCGTAATACTCATCAGTTCTCATGTCACTTTGCTCAAAAAGTGCCCGGATTAAACAAACATCTTCATATGGACAATGGACATAGGATTTATACCATTGCGAATTATTCAGCCAAAAAGGCAAACATGGAACCAGCAACGCATACCGCAACTTAACAGAATTCTAGATTATAATGATAATTTTAAGTGTGTAGCGTAAGGTTCCTGTGAACTATTCTCAAGTTCTGTCAAGTTCAAGCGAGCGAGTTGGGTCTCCATCCCACGATGCAAATAAGCGGAGATGCAACAAACGCGGTTCTTCAATAGTCCCTTTAGGTTGTCAACCTTAGGGCGACCGACGTTCACTAGATCATGATATACGAAATTCGAAGACTTCTATAATGAAATAAGAACATAATGTTCTCGTGTCTCGCCAACTCCAGGCC
>PVPY01000659.1:0-21145 GCA_002982035.1 Fusarium algeriense
CCCCGTGTTGGTGTATCGATAAGGGATGACGTTCGCTGGACGCGGTGAGTTATAGTGGCTGCGTTTTAGATCCTTGCTTGACATGTTTGATGTCTCATGTGTAACATATCTCCTTTTCTTTTTTTTGTATATCCCTTTTATTACTGTCTAAGTCAATCTCTCCCTTTTTTTTCAATGTACAAAATGATCGTTTGTGAATTCAATTGCCGTAGGGTTTTTAATTGTTAGGCGGGACTGTTGTAAAAGCCAACCTCCTGTGTTCAACCTCCAATTTCTTTCAACACGTCTCCACCATTGAATCCATCAAGACTTGGTCTCGCGTTTGGAGACTTCCAGACCAATCCCTTTTAATGACAAGCATAAAAGCGTTTGGCTGGGATTATTTACCTTGCTTTTTATTCGTTTTTGTGTTCGGTAGTTATGCACAATATCCACCTTTGAAGATTCTTTCTCAGCACGTCTCAATACTTGGTTTCATGATGAGCTCTGGACCATCCGTGACTTCGTGTATAAGTTTGATGCATCGCGCTATGATATGAGTCAATGCTTAATGTTTTGAATTCAAGCCCAAGATCGTCTTCAATGGCCTAAATCGTGTTCTTTGATCTTCAATTGGGGTTGCTGGAGTTATCACTACAGCAATCGACGTGTCTAAGTTCCATAGAACCCCCTCGTGATAATGAGCTGAGACTCACCATTTTAAGACACCTATCACTTCTTGACGAATATGGTCAATCGCGTTCATGTTACATTCTGCAAACTCTCAAAGATTGTCTGCTCAGCCCTACGCCACAGATCGAGCCACGACACGGACGTACGCGATCCTCGATCCACGCTTTCACCAAGATACCCTACATCGTTTTTATATCATGAGGAAACTTCACAAGAACATTACTACAACTGGAATCCTTAGTGTTTAAATAAAATATTTTTCCTTTTTTATTCAAAAAGACCTTTTTCTTTGCAAATCTGCCGCCCCGGGCTAAACAATGGGTTGAACTAATCCAACTACCTAAAATGTCGTTATAGCTTCACTCATTCCCTAAATGGACCACCTCAGCACCATATCATCCAACCCCACAACCTACAGCGTATGACTAAATGTTTTCCCTAATCGCACACCCAACGGTTATTTTCTCGGTCCTAACGTAAAGAGTACAGCGACCCACGTCTCTTCTTGCACTTATCGCATCGTGACGACAAAACGATCTTCTCATTGTGCTTGGACTGCACAACACAGGTTCCTCCGGATGAGGGTTTCTTGTACGCCTTGCATTGCTCGGTCCAGAAATCGCTGCTGACGCAGTGACCGCATTGGTGGCAGTTGTATGCGAGGAAGTAGTGAGTACACATGTTTTCGATCAGGATGTTAGTGTCTTGTGTGAGTAAAGCGTGTTTCGGTCTAGAGTTGAGATGTTAGTTTTGGTAATGGTAGAATATGATGAGCTATCTTGGGTATTATAACGGGGAGGGCCTGACTTATATATACTTTTTCCCTAGATGTGATGCTCTTGTGTGAAGTCAAGGCCATGGGTTGTGCAAGTTACTACCACCACGGTCATATTCACTTATCACATAATGAATATCCAGTGGGTCTTGACAGTTGACGCTCAAAGCGATATGAGTATTCAATGAACACGGGTCTGGATGGAAGTGATGTCTTGTTCTGCATCTCTATCAAAGACTCCCTGACAAAGACTGCCATTCACAAGTACCTTCACCTGTGACGGCCTGATACACTGCTATCATCCTTTGTCCTCTTCCACAAAGGCTTCTTCAACCACCACTGCATTGAGATGTCTAGTTCTACTCTGGATCAGTGACCTTGCAAAGCACCTTGTCCTTCGTGTATCGGAGAGGCTCATCATCATCATCATCATCAAATCCAAGCGGCACAGCCGATCCCCTCACCGCAAACTTGGCAATCATGCGTCGACTCATCGCAATAAGAATATCCCAGTTATAACTCTTCACAAGCTTATCCTCCTGAAAGTTGTACATCTCCACTAGATCACTCTTGACGTGTTCGACAACGAGATCATCTGCCATCTGAATGTACTTCTTGTCCACAGCTTCGCCGTCGGCGTCACACCAGAGAAAACCAGTCTTGTCGCCGTCGAGCTTGACCGTGAGATAGGCCTTGGCGTCTTTCTTGCGGTTGGCTGACATGGTCTCGCCGGGGATGTCCTCTTTCAAGTGACCGACTTGAAGGGCGGAGTCGGAGAACTTGTAGACTGGCTCGTCGGGCATGGGAACAGGATCATCGGAGGTCCAGTTGTTGAAGACTGAGTGAAAGAAATTGTCAGCTTCGGGACTACCGATATCAGGTATGTTTTCGCTAGTGAGAGCCATGGCGATGCTAATGAGGTCAGTATGTTGCGTATCTTGAGATGCTGTGACTTACGAGATGAGAGGTGTATCTTGCGAGGACTTTTTGTGTGAATGGCTTTTGAGTTATGAAATGAATATTGCGTTATTGAGGTGAAGAGGAAAGGAGAATCTTCTCTGGTGTTGTCTGGGAAGCATCTGTGACTGATTGGGCTCCCCAATCCTCCCGCAATCCCATCACTGGCAAACACTGTCAGGTCTCGGGTGCTGTTTCATCACACAAGCATTACCTGGATTGCCCGAGTTAGTCTTTTGTTTGTCACTTGCAAACAAGGCCACATTGAGCAATCGTGGATCAGTTTTGAATAAACATTAACGTGAATTCACTATCTAGGTATTAGGGCGTATCTCATACATCATAAACTCTTAACCCTTAACAAGAGTAATCTTTGTCTCTTCCTTCAAATCCCGACTACTGAATCCAACACGAATAGTAAACTCTCCCTCAGGAATAACCCACTGCTGAGAGATGATATCCCAATAACTCATATCACGACGCATCAACTCAAAGCTAGCGCTCTTGCTCTCACCAGCCTTGAGGAAAACCTTCTCAAAGCCACGCAGCTGCTTAGGTGGTGTACCAGCAGGTGCGCTATCAGGGAATGTAACGTAGAGCTGAGGAACAGTGGCGCCGTCGACCTTGCCGGTGTTGGAGACGGAGACGGTGACGTTGTAGACAGTCTCCCAGAGGGCGGGGTTACCGCCGGGCTGGACGGGGAGAACTTCGGGCTTGGAGGTGATGTCGGAGGCGAGAGGTTCAGCGGAAATGTCGGAGATTGCAAAGGTGGAGTATGAAAGACCAAAGCCGAATTCGTAGCGGACTGAGATGTTGTGCGCGTCGAAGTAGCGGTAGTCAATCTCGAGCTTCTCATCGAACCAAGTCTGCCAGTCCTCCTTGCCGGTGGTGTTGACGGCAGTAGTAGGAGGAGCGTTGTAGTCAGTGCCGTTGAAAGCAATGGTGTAGGGAAGACGACCAGAGGGGTTGACATCGCCGTACAGGAGATCAACAAGGGAGTTACCAGACTCTTGACCAGGGAAGTGAGCAGCGAGAATAGCGGTAACGTTGGGGTGGTCGGCCCAAGGAAGAGTGTTGATACCAGAGGAGTGAGTGACGACGACAGTGTTGTTGCAGTACTTGGCAACAGACCTAACAACATCGTCGCCATTCCAGTCAACAGAAAGGTGCTCACGGTCATTACCCTCCTCAGCCCAAGTCTTGAGGAAGACAAGGCAGACATCAGGAGTAGCAGGGATCCAAAGATCAGTGACGTTACTCGTGGCGATAAGAGTATTGTTCATCCACTGCTGAACAAGCGTACCATCCTGCTTAGCACGAGCATTAATAGCAGCAAGAGGTGAAACAAGGTATGTCAAACGACCAGTACCGGAACCACCACCGGCAACAAGAGTACCAAACTCGTAGTCTTTCTGGTTGTAGAAACCTTGGGTGATATCACCGGCATCATTGCCAAAGACAGCGATGGACTTGGGCTTCTTGAGAGGAAGGGCGTTCTTCTCGTTCTTCAGAAGGACGGTAGACTCGGCGCCGTGCTTGCGGATCAAATCGCCGTGGTTACCGCGGACGTCACGGCTTCGCTCACCAGTGAGGTTGAACTCGCGGAACCAAGTTTTCTTGGGGCTAAAGGTGTTGAGATCGCCGCTGGAGGGGTCAACAGAGGGATAGTCCTTGTCTTGACCGAGCCAGAAGTAGGGAGTCATGATGCGAGTGATCATGTCGTTGACACGGGTCTCATCGAGAGTACCGTTGTTGACAGCGCGGGTAAGGTTACCGCCGAAGAAAGACTTGTTGAAGGACATGCCGTAAGCACCAATACCACCGGGCATATCCATATCGAGACCGCTGTTGATGGCAGCGACACCGGAGTGGGTAGCACCCCAATCAGACATGACGTAGCCTTGGAAACCAAGCTCATCTCGCAAGATGCCGTTTAGAACCTTTGAGTTCTGGCAGCCGTAGGAGCCGTTGAGGCGCTGGTAAGAGCACATCATGCTAGAGGCCTTGGCATGAACAGCGTTGGCAAAAGGCCAAAGGTAAAGCTCATGCATGGTTCGGTCGTCCATGTTGGACGAAATAGCCTCCTTGTCAACCTCACCAATATACCCGTCCTTGACAAAGGTAGGGTTTCGCATGACTTCCTGCTCGTTACCGATCAAGTGCTTAGCAGTAGCTTGAACACCGGCATCTTGATGACCCATGATAGTCTCCTCCATAGCAACACCAGTGAGGTAAGGATCCGGCGAGAAACCCTCCCAATTACGACCAGAGTACGCCGAGCGACCAAGAGGACCAGCGACAGGGCCCAACAAGATATGAGCACCCTTGGCCTTGAACTCTTGACCCATTGCGAGACCGCGCTGGTAGAGGAGGTTCTTGTCCCATGATGAAGCAGCGGATACACCAGCGGGAAAGACACTGGCGTAGTCTGCTACACGAATTGCAAGAGGTCCATCGTGAAGACACAGACCGTTGAAGCCGAGACGAGGAATGGCGACGATGTTTCCGACGCAAGGACCTGGTGTTCCAGTGACCATGTCTGCTTTTTCCTCGAGGGTTAATTGGGAGACAAAGTCTTGAGCCTTGGCAAAGGCATCTTCCCAACCCTTGCCAGTGGCATTGTCTGTGAGTGAATGTCAGTATATCTTCACTTGGTAGAGATGTATAACAAACATACTGGCAGGATAATGAGGCGAATGACCATATTGTCCAAGAATTGTGGTATTCTTAGGCTGAACCCAGCTAAAGGCATCTTCAGTGCGACCACCCGCACCAAAGTTTTGAGCACCAACACCCGCGGCCAAAAGACCCGAGACCAACACAGATCGAATGCTAGCCATTGTAAAGCGAAAAGGGATGAATGGCGTCCAGTGATGATGATCGATCTTTATTCGTGAGGCCATCGTGTATACTTATATATTCCCAGCACCGGCTACTCTTTCCCTCGGCCACCGTCCCCGGGGGTGAATTCCATCGCCAATCCAACCTCTACTACTACAAAGACTGCGTCATTACAAAACTTGGACTCTTAGCGTTTGTCGTCCCCCGCACAGCACGACACGACTCATTAGCTCACATGGACGATGCGGAATAGCATTGCCTGCTACTCTACAATGCGAACCCCGTCTTGTGATGGCATTCCCAGTTTATTCTCCATCGGCCAACTCTTTTCGTGGTCTAAATCTACCGCAGCTTAGCCGTTGTGTCCAATGGAAGATATTCCCGACTGTTGGTGATGGTGTCATGCCCCAGGTTTACGACCCAAGGCTGGGGAAGAGGGGCTCCACTGGGTGAATAATACGGCCGTTATCTGACCGAGGATCCGAAGTTCTTCCAGTCAAGTTATACCAGGTTTGTCAATGGGATGAGGTATTGTAAGTTATAGTAAGTTAGGCTGGTTACAGTGGCTCATTCATCTCAATTACCGGGGTATCGTAAGTCTGGGGGAGACAAGACAAGCGGAGACTTTGTTCTTCTCCGCAATTCAAATCGGCCCTGTTGTGGACTCTCACGTTTATTCATGCGGAGAAATTAACTTGCCAACAAACTAACACTTTCTGAATGAAGATCGGAATAAAACCATACGAATTGTATACCTCAAAAACAGGTGTTTTATCCACAGAAACCTTGGTTCTTCCCCTGTAGCTATGAGCCTTTTTAACAGGCGTTCTCCACGAAAATCTGGTTCTGCCAAAAAACTTATCGACCCAGTCAGTACAATGGCCTGGTGACGCCTGATGTTACACTGAACAAAACCCGCTTCGGCCCGGAGTCGTTACCGTTCAGGCCATCATGACGGGACGAAATGTATTTTATCTGGGTTATAACGTTATCAGCCACACGACACCTCAATTCCTCTCACTATTCTTCCGCATGTCGGACCATATACAATCTACCGTTTCAATTGCCGTTGTGCTTTGATGCCGGTGCATACTCGGCCATAGTATTCTATAGATGCATGACTTGATTCCCATATGGTGATGGTTCAGATGAAATGGGTTGCCTTCGGGTTTATGTTTACATCCGAAAGTCAATCGACCGACAGAGTCTCGTGGCCGTTGAGCTGGGTTCTACGTTACATTTGAGAAAAATAAGTTTTTATGGCTCGATCAAGTACAGTATTGCACCTCCACATTTCTGAGTGAGGAAGTTGGTAGCGTTCATCGTTCTGAGAGTAGCTTCGGAATTGGGCTATGAAGATCCCTGCTGGAAAAAATTGTTAGAGCAATTTCGTCGGACTCTCGGTGAGTGATGTAAGTTCCGTAGTACAGTATTGAGATGAACTGACTAAACATATAAAAGCGAGTGCCTAGTATCGCAGACTTGTACGCGGTCAGTAGTGAGTTTAAGGTGCTGACGTCGGGGTCTGGGGATCTGGCTCGCTTACGGCATGTAGAAAGGTTGGTTTTCATTCACATTTACTCACAACTGATCAATGAAATATCTTGGAACATTATACAAAAGGGGATCTATTATATTCAATTAATGAGAGTTTTTAGGAACCCAATACATAAAAGAAAGTCCTCTTTATATGCATTCTCTAGGGTTACCATCCATTGTCCAAGTTCCAACCTAGTTAGTTCACCTTACAATACCAAGGATTTTAGCCTCGATTTTCATCTCAAGCCCCCGGCGGGAACCCGGCGCCAGTTAAACTCCCGGGCTGGGCGATCTCCACTTCCAACCGTAAACCTCAATAGCCTTTGACATTACTTGACGGCCTCGGCAATCGCAACGCTTACAAAACATCTTAGGAACGAAACGAGTAGAATCCTTTGGCTCTTCAAGACACCCCGGTTTTTCCATTTCTCCACGTCTCTTCTTTATGGGATCCGGAGGAAACCCAAGGGTTGAATTAGTCTCTTATTCACTGGTCGCAGTGTTAGGTAACACGTCACGGGATCCGAGATGAGAGAGCAGAAGTTGCGGTGGTGGATACTTGACACATTTTGACGAGTTTGTGTTGAGTTAACTCGTTGGGTCTGTTGATGTTTGTGGATGATGTGATGTGATGAGTTCTGGTGGCTATCATTGGAACAGAGGTCAGGAAACGATGGTATATGTACTAGAGCAAGGAGAGGGGTTTTCAAATTGTTCATGGCTATTCAAGAACCGCTGAGCTGGTTGCACATGGCTTTTAAAGAAATGATGGTTAGGCTAGAATAACAGTAACTGGACATGTAGGTTGTCAGTTTTGACAACCCTTTGTTCATCAGTCCAAGCAGAACAAAACAATGGACTTGAATTCAGCCTATGAAATTAACCCTCATTCATCAACTCGTCCATTGAACGAACAATTCAGCAGCCCGCCCTTCCTTTGCCTTTCGCGTTCCTCCTGGCTTCTTTGCACTGCGGACACTCATCCTCATGAACATAGACAGTATCATGCTTTGTCGTTGTGAGGCAAATACCTGGTTTCTTTACCAAAACGTGGGTGCATTTGGTTTCTGCCACGGGCATTGAGACGAGATAGGAGCATTTCCTGCAGAGGTAGCCTGTGCTGTGGATAATACACATTTGGGATCTTCAATTGACGGAATGATCAAGACAAGGAGAGTAAATAGTTTGAAACTCAGAGATTGAAAAGGAAAGGAGTTAAGCTTTGTGTAAAACCATATCAAGATCTCTCGGCGAGATAGATCTAGGCAACACATTAAAAACAACACCCTGATTCTTATATGCTTCCAGGAATCATAAAAGGAAAGGAATTGCCTTACTTTTTATAAGCCCAAAAGTGCTTATCTCCAAGTATTTCACCGAAGATCATTCAAGTTACCGAATGCAGTGCATGTATCACAGCGGGTACATCGTTTCACGGACATTCAAATCAAGACACGGCATCAACAACTATGACAACCAAAACCTCAAAGATAAGAGTTCCTGAGATCAATTCAACAAACAGAGATTTCGCTTAGCTTCCAAAGCTAAAAAACCAAAACTTCCGCTTAGTCACCCTCTGAGCCTCTTTCTTCTTAACACAATCCTTGCAATTCCTCTGATTAGAGTAAATAGTAGACGGCACAATCTTCTGCACCATACAAGCCATTCCTAATTCCCTGGCAGAGCTACATTTTTCTGTTACCGTTTCATGATCTATGAACCGGTCGCAGACTCGGCAGCGGGATTTTGTAATGACCAAGTTGCACATGATGTAAGTTTTAGGCTTTGTGTACGTTGGGAGAGATACGTGGGAAAATGATATGATAGGAGAGTAGTGGAGTGAGTTACGCGGTTATATAAGCACAAGACGTTGAAGTGTCACCGTGGCTTTTTCATCCTCTTTCGGTGTCCAAATGTGTATCGGTGAGCAAGACCCGTTGAGTCAAACCGTCAGACCTGTGCAATGTTTCACAGGAAATGTTGAAGTCAATGATTCTTACTGCAGGCTATCGCTCTGAAAATTCTTCGCTACCCAAGCCACTCATGCTGACGAAAAGTCCGAAGCCACCTGTCAACAGATCTTTCTTATTCCTTCTTCTTCTTTGCAGCCTCGCACTTTGGGCACTCCTCCGCCTCGACCAACTTGGTTGTACGCATAGTTTCCTTCTTGCAGGGCGTCTCTGTATTCTTTGCCTCACTGCAAGTAGCTGTTTTTGGTTCGGTGGCGATGAGCTCGTTGCATGACTTGCAAACCAGGCGGGTAGTGTGGGTCAAGCACATGATGAATGTAGGTCTTGTTCTTGGTGTTGAGAGTTGTTGTTGAGTGTAAAGGAGAGTGGCAGATACCGAGATGGTTTAAAGAGATTTGAATATTGGATGAAGCTGGGTGTAGTGGTATTTATACTTATAGATCTGCTACTGAAAGACTTCGTTCGTCATCGACTTCAAACATGCCACAATCACTACTATTCATTGAGATCAAACAAATGGACTGAAAAGGTGTTTGAATGGTCAGCCTGAATAAGGCAAACTAATAGGATTTCATCCTCTCCTAGTTGAGGCCCTGAATAATCAACAAACCGACCATTGATTACCAGAACCTCCCATACTCCTGAAGTAAGCAACAAACAACTTAATCGCTGTTTCTAGTTTCCCCAACCCTAACGCAGCTATGGATTATTGCGCCTCCTCGCTTTTCTGCAATGCTTGCATCCCAACTCACTCACCCGAGTGTCACCCCCATTTTGCGAACGTTTCAAGCATCGCTGGCCTCTTCGTCTCTTGTCACACTTTTTGGTTTCCATATCGTTGTCAATATGGTAGCCACACTTCCGGCAAACGATCCTGATGTGGTAAACAGTGCACATTGTGGAGGTTGCAGGAGAGTTAAGACGTTTGGTGAAATGGTTGTTTGATGTGGGTTGTTTAGAAATGGTGTCGTTGGTGTGAGTGTCTGGGCACATTTGTTTTGTCGGGATGGAAAGTACGGGGAGGCCAGGACAGGCTATATAGTTATACCATGGCTCTTAAACACTGGAGTTATCTGTAGACATGTCTGATGTTTTGAGGCATGCTGGCAATCACTACATATTCTTCTGCGTGAGTGATGGCCAACATCAGCTCTTTACAACCTTGACACAAAGAGTGTTTAATCACAAGGTTCAAAAACCACAGCTCTCATGTCAGCGATTGAAGCTTGGGGAGAATCACTGGAGCATCATGTAGCAGAGCCGCATACAGAACTAATTAACTGACAATATATTCTCGCGCTTTTCGAAAATGCGGCATGGTTTTGAAATGGATGTTTACTGCTGGTGTTTGAAAGAGTATTAGCATTTATTTACATGTCTAGGCCTCATCGTATCTCGCATGAACATAATAGCAGTGAAGAAGCAGGACAAAGGCCGTTTGAAGCATAATGAAATTACCGCTTTAACATATTTGGAATGAAAGGATCATTACAAATGTATGATACATTCACTAATTTGGGAGGCTTTAAGAAAGAATTTACTGATAGAAAACTAATAGTCTTTTATGATTCCAGGTTCCCGCCGTAGATTAAAACTCCAAGCACTTCCTATCTAGTTCTTCCACAAGGGAAACTCAAAACCTGTCTGATCCCTAATCGTACAAAGCCTTGTGAATGCCATGGGCCAGCCCAACCATCAGCACTATCGTAGACAGCCGAGAAAAAAAGAACCTCATAACTTCTTCTCCTCACTCTCCTTCTCAACTACCGGGCAAAATGGACAATAGCGGGCCGCAGAGACACGTGAAGTTCTCGTGGTCGGTATCGGAATGCACTTGACTGTGGCATAGTTGCTACACTTGGATCGCGTTTCATACGCGCGGATGGGCTTGTCGCAGTTCGAACAGATCTCGGTGGTGTAGAGGATCTGACACATGGTGAATAGACTAGTGATGTCAAGTTGATGATGGGGTGTGTGTTGTCAGGTAGTTGCTGTTAGGTTTGAGTTAGGAGTGAAGTTGGGAGTTTTTGAGATGGATTGGAAAAGGGAGAGATGAGGCTGTAGTTATAGGACAGCTTACCAGATGAACAAGCCCAGATGTCCAGGGAGGAGCAGTGGCATTTGTCTAAGCAGAGTGGCAGTTATTGAACAATGGGTTTGTCGCGTCGAACACGTCTGATTCAATTCACGCGAACATCACGCATTGGCAGGCATAAAGAGAACAGTGGCACACATTACATGAAACATTAGGCGTCAAGCTGCTTTGTGATATGATGGCATGAAGGACCGCGAGAAGTCATGTAACAACGACTGGCAGTGAAGAGAATCTGGCACAAAGGTCCAATGTGATTCAGAGGCTGGCTAGAAAAATGCAGCAATCTCTTCTCAGTAAACCATATTCTTTCCCAACAGCCAACGTGCCCCCGCAGCTAATCAATCGTCCATTTCTCCATGGTACACCATTTCTTCTTCTCCTTCATTGAGACTTTCTTTCGTGATTCGGTTCGACTTGGGACTTTCTCGTAGCGGATCAAAAGCTAAACTGCCAGTGTCAGAGAAAGTGCACAAAAGTGTTCAGAAATCACTCACATCAAACACCAAAAGCAAGCTCACTGCCGCCCATACGTAAGCCTGAGACGACGCATAATAGTAGACGGGCTATCCTGCCGAGGCTGCGTCATGAAGGGCATCTGACTATCAGACGGAAACGAGGAGCACAGGGTGCATAGCGCGGGCTCGCACTTGGTACTCAAGATTATGTTGGACTTTCCGCAAGGCCTGGACTGGGCGAGGAGTTCGCATGGGATACATTCCATATTGTGATAGATCTCGTTGTTGCAGCGCATGCAGAAGAAGACGAGGGTTAAGGCTACGCACATGATGATGATGGCTGTGATGATATGTGTGTGGTTAATTTGAGAGATGCTTGGGTTTGGAGAAGATGGAAAGACCGAGATGAGAGCGATGTCGGAGATGCATTTGGAGTTGGGAAATGGTCTCTGTAGATGCAGGACCTGTTTGTAAAAGTTCATTGTCGGATGCCTGAATAACGGAGTGCAGCAGCGTTTGGCACTGCTGCCTCGTCAAACAGGAGTCAATGGATGAACGAGCAACGATCGCCCTGAATAAAAGATTTACAAACGGCCAAAAATCATTCAAGTTCATATAGGGATTAATTGAATACTAGTTTGTAAAAGAAGGCTAAAAGTTGTAGCTAAATTCTGCTAAAGGAAGATTTCCATCCCTAAATGCAGAGTCTCTAGCCATATTCATCCGCTATCGACGTCTGATAACCACCTCAATAGGAGGATATATCGGAGGCGGTATCAAACACTCCCTACAGATCTCTTCAGTATTCCACCACGTCACTGGATATTCGTTCCCACACGATGCGAACCGCTTGCTCCGAGTTTCGCTCGCTCTCTTGCACATTAGCCCATGTTTCTCAAAGTCCCATCGGTTGCGGCAGATACGGCAAATGTAATGGATAGTAAGATCATAGCACATCTTGAGTTGTTGAATGTTTCGGTTTTGCTAAGTGTCTTTTGAAGAAATATTGAAAAATTTGTAAGATTATGTTGGAGAGTTTAAATTGGGTAGAGGTTGAGAAAGGATGAGAGATGTCGGCTTTTTATACTTGGGAAAGAGATGTGAATCATAGAGGATGAGAAAGCGGTTTGGATATTATTCTGAGGTTATTCAATGACTGGATCAATACTGTAGTACAACTGTCATTCAGTGATTCAGTGGGTCACTCTAATGAGACAGCAAGGGCACTGAAGCATGTGCCCTTTGTTAATATGTGTTCTTTACCTGTGTGTTGGAGCTGAAGCCTCTTTTAACCCCAGAGACCTATCAACCTACAACAGTTAATATGTGTTCTTCTCGACTCTTGTGCTAAAGCTCCAAGCATCTCTTCACCCTATCCCTTGTAGACCTACAATAGAAGGATCTTAATAGACAACGACATCTTATACTCACAGAAAACTAGTTCATCATTCACTGTTAAAGAATAAGATTTCATATAAAGTGCAATTTAAAAATCGAATACAGGTATCTAACTACAGCCTTCGCACTTTTCAACATCAAGACTAAGAAACCCAAGGGCCATAGCCTGGCATAAACCCTGGCATATATGGGTATCCAGTTGGAGCAGGAGGAGGAGGTGGTGGTGGCGGGGGAAAATAAAATTGTCCGGGACCAGGAACTTCTGGCTGCTGAGGAGCTGCACAGTCTTTGCAGGTCTCACACTCATTCCATATAGTCTCTGAATACTGGCTTCCGCACGAGCCCAAGGCTTTTGTCAGAGAATGAATGGCTCGGTGACATCTCAGGCCATGCTTATCATAGTCAATTCTGGTACGGCAAACTGAACACAGGTATTGAACCGTAACGTTATAGCACATTGTGACAGGAAAGAATTGGTGACCTTTGGGATATGGAAATACAGGGTTAGGCAAGGTTAGAGATTTGTAGAAAAACTACGGGAAAGAATGAGAATTTGGAAACTTTATAGCCACAGGTTGAAGCTGACGGTGAATGATATATCGAAAATTAAACGTAGCGCTTCAGTGTTAAAGGCAGCCATAAAAAGCCTTTTGAGATAAGCTGTGTGGTGAGGGGAGGATATCCACCAGTGATTGAATAGAGTTGTAGTCGTGATGCTGCCTTCGCCAAACCCAGTCCCCCTAAATCGAACAAGTAATAACTCCATATCCATCACACAAATGTCCAACAATGACTCAGGCCAGCTGCCTCTTCGGGTCGTCATTAAGTGTAATTTTGTTCCACTTTCTATCATCAGGCGGACAGTTCTGACAATATTCCGACACACTTGCTACAACTCCATCATCCGTGTGTCCACAAGACCCCATTGACTTTGACTCAGTTTGCTGAGCAGCCTGACATATCTCCCATTCGTAACCCTTCTTGAAGCAATAACGGCAGTACATGCAGTAAAAGTGCGTAAAGTGTTCAGTGCACATGATGTTTGTCGAGGTGTAGTGATTGGATGATTGGTACTTGGCTTGCTTTTGTGCTACAACAAACTGCACACAATGATTAAAGACAAAGTGCAAAAAACATGAAGAACGCCGTGTTTTCTTGCGTCCGATGGCTTACGAGGCTTTTTGAATCAGATACAAACATGGAGATAGGTAAGCAACGAGGCTCTCGGCGTTAAATACCAAGACCCTGAAAAGCCTCACTAGGCATCCATGCAGCAGGGGTATGATTCAGCAGCACAAAACGGGCAAATCATATTTTAGTTGCACAAAAGTTCCAAAAAGAGGCCACTCCAATGACAAGGATGCACGTGTAGATGCAGCTTTTAATTGTTGGTGAATTTTGGCCCCCAATCATGAAAACAAGGGCTTTGAAAGGGTCGTTCGGTATTACGGCCAAGCTTCAAACGAATCAGGCGTCTGGTAATTGATTTACCGCCCGTCAATGCGATGGAACCAGGTTTATCACATGTCACTATTGGAATGTTTTCATCTCACCAAGAGGAGCACAAGAGCAGTTACCAATGATTAGAAGCGGATGACATGCTGCGGAACACATTGGCGCTAAGATATCTGCATTGGATGACTTGGAACTTCCTCAAGTGGAAAGAAAACCGCTAACGATGCTATTGGCAAGAATTGGCCGATGTTCTCATGTACGAAAAAGTCCGAATAGTGAGCGGTGACACTGGTTATCCAGTGACCGACTTCTGATTGACCTCGGGGTTGAACAATGAAGTGAACCGCATTTGACGTCTTGAGCATACGTATTACAATTAGATATCGAGATCACACTGGGATTGTTGAACACCTGGCTATAAAGAGAGCCGTAGGGGCCAAGTAATTAGTCTGAACAATACTTAGCGACTGTTTTAATTCAAAGGACAACTTATAATATACTGAGTATCATGGAACATTAGGCTTCTGCTGAACGTAAGGTCATGTTCATGTACCGAACAACAACATCTCTATTACTTCACCTTCCGTGAGACATGGAGAACAGGGCTGAAGAACAATGAGGCGGTTTATATACCAAGGGGTTATGCAACAGTAGCCATGAAGACCGCTGTCTGGATTGATCTCGTCAAGTCTATCTTGTGGCTCACTTCTGGTGTTTATGGTTGTATCAAGACTAACAAAGCAGCAACCGTACGCCAATACTACCGTCACCTGATTATATCTATACGATATCTGCCAGCAAGAGAGCTACTGTCGCATTCCTAGGACAATCTGGCAACAACAAGATCAACAACCCAGAATTTTGGGTCTATATATCAATTTCCAACATATCTAGGGCCCCAGAACCAGAACCAAAACCATGTGTCGAGAGAATCACCTACAAAGGAGCTGTGAGGTATGCGGCAATGACCTCGGTACTGTTATTAGTGTTGAATATTGCGAAGACGGGGAGGCCCTTGATGACTACGAACTTTGTCCGAATGGTGTTCAGAGTCTGTTGGAAGTCGACGAGATGAAGTGCTGTGAGTGCAACGAGGAGAATGAGTCGATGGATGTTGACGAGTTAGCAGATATGTTGTTCACACATATATAGGCGTAAAGTCTATCATGGCCGAGATGCTCAGTGAATGTGCCTATTCAGCGTGAAGTGAAACAGCTTTATATACACGAGACTCAATGCAAAGTGCATACAGAAGCACCCTGACCATCATGAGAGGTATGTCAATACAAAACCGTCAAAACTCTGAGTCTCATTTCGTTGAAATAACTCTAACACCTTCAAATTTCAAGAAATACAACACAGCTCTCTACTTTATTATGTGCATAATCACAATAGTAAAAAAAGATTGCATAACATGCCCGAGGCCGCTTGTTAGAGCGATTGAAAGGGATTTCTGCGCGAATGGAGACTACGTAACTAAGACCTTATGCCCAGGGGCTATTTCAAGGGAGAGTAACAGTACCGGGGAGTGTGCGATATGCAAAAAGGCTCGCGAGGAGCGGGAAGAAAAGGAACGCGAGGCGGCTTTGTTATCGAAGCAGAGCGAATAAGGGCTCCAACATGTATTAGATAGCTTAAGAAGGCGACTCGTCACCGGGTTATTCATTTAAAGAGGACTCGTGAAGAGAGAGACGAAGATAGATGACATAAGATTTGAGTCGTGACTGAGAATGTGCATCTTTGCGCCGTTTTATCATCTCCTTGAGTTCTGTAAGTCACCATTATAGAGCATGCACGACACTCACGTACTAGTATAAAGATAGCTTTGATAACCTGACGTACATACAATGAGTTTGAATTGCGGCTGAAGCCAAGAGGTTGTAAGTAAAATTCCAGTGAATATGTTACTTTTCAAATTGAGTGACGAGGAAAGATAATAACCCCTGAATGACCACGAGACCAGGAGTTTGATCATATGACAGGCACCTATAAAACCTCCCAGCCACTACTACCACCATAGACAACCCCCCCAGCAAAGAACTCAAGAAACCCATACAGACTTTAAAATAAAAACTCAAGAAATCAAATACTACAATATGTGCTGGCAGACCAACTACGACAAACGTTGCAAAGGCTGTCGCCGTCTTATCAGCACAAGTTTCAAGCTTAAAATGTGCGATGAGTGGAAACAGAAAGGAAAATGCCCGTACCCCCTTGGAAAAATCACCGAGGAGGAGGTAGGTGAGTGTGAGAGGTGCAAGAAGATTCGAGAGGAGAAGGAACGTAAGGACCGAGAGGCGTTGCGGTATGGGAGAATGTTTTCTTAGGTTGTGCATGGAGGTATGATTAGAATGCTTCTTCAATGATATTATAAGTCAGGCGCTGCGTATGAGATTCAAGATGTTAAATACGGGCCTGAAAAAGTTCAAGGTTGGTCACTTGAGCGCAGGTAGCTGAGCTGAATGCTTGTAACTTCATCAACATACGCGCATCGCCTCATAATAGCAGTTCATCCAACGCAAGTGATCGGCTGCTAAATCACTTAAAACACAACTATAAGTATCCCATGTCTTCCCCCTAAGCCAGGCCATATTTCAGCAAGACACATCCTACCTTGCCTAGAGTCGTCACGATTGCATCCACCTTCGAATATTACACCAAAACATCAAGACACTCTCAAGATTACAGCAAAATGTGCACTTTCACGAGACACGAGAGGATTTGCGTGGACTGCGATAGAATAATGGAAATATGGCGCTCTAATACCGACTGCATTTACCTAGTACGTGGCAAAAGGTGTCCGCGTGTCATTCACCTAGAGGATCTCCATCATGGTTTGTGTGGGAGGTGTGAGCGGATTCGAGAGAGAAGAAAGCACAGGAGGTCGTAGACCGTGGAGGAGTGAGCGATTGGTTGCTTCAATTCAGCAGACGATAAACAGGAAGGGGAATTCTATCATCCTGTAATGGACAATCTGCTGGAACTGCAGGTTCATCACTGACCAAGGTATGATGAGCATCTCGTAATAGTGGAACGACTCTTGAATTGGGATTGTTAGTATTTTGAATTAGATTTCGACAAAAAGGCAGAACTATGTTGCTTTCTTCAGTGAACATGATTAATGTGCGTGAGCAGCTGTTGTCTGTCACTCTGTTGAATATTTATTGTGGCCGTTGTCAAGTTGTGATAAGTGATTCGCAATCTCCAGTGGTGACCACTGCTGGCGTAAGGATGAACAATGCACGTCACTGCCAAAGGAAGCTTGAATCAGAGTCATTCCTTTCCCGTTTGCTACCGGGCCGCATTGAAAATTATTTGGTGGTGAATAAAGATTTCTTTTCTTCATCTGCTTGATACCATTCAATCTGAACAACGGGTTTCGTTTGATCATAAATTTGAAACTGAACAAAACAAACTGCACGGAAACCTCGACTTACTCACACCCCAGAAGCGTGCACCGTGAAACAAAAATACCCAAGCAACAGCTCGTCAGAAACCACCTCCAGCTATTTAGCATGTACATACCCATTTCATCCAACATCCTATCCTCCCGCCAAATACTAACCCCAAGCAGATCCTCATCCCTCATCCCCCGAAGCCGGCAAAATGTGCGAGCAAGTCACAACCCGGCGCCACTGCCTTACATGCAAACAAGAGAAAAGCAAAATCATCCGCAATATCAACTGCGACCAAGTCAGCATCTACAAGCTCGGCCAATGCCGCCAAGGAATGAGCTACCGTGACGAGAAGGAACCCATCGAGTGCTCTGAATGCTACACGCGTCGCGAACAAGAAGTCGAGGCTGATCGAAAGAGACGATTCCTCGCCGCGTGGCCTGAGCCTGAGGAGGAGAGTGATCATGAGGAGATGGATGAGCAGAAGTCGGAGAGATCAGAGGGAGACGGGGTTTCGGTTGGTGAGGATGTGACGGAGAACAGTGAGGATTCTTGGAAGATGGTTTGATGGTATGGCCAGAGACAGACCCTCATGCGATTTACTTTTCGGCGTATGGTAGCCTCGATTTGAATGGTTCTATAATGCTACGAGGCAAAGGATGGGGCATTACCAAGTTTGCATTCTGCAGTTTGTGAATGAGAATAACCATTCTTTCACTGACCATACGAGATTACAATTCAGCATGTTGCATATTTGCCAAGGTTTCAAGGACAAGCCAGCAGTAAACAAAGGTTCATGCAGACATACATTGCTCTTCACTTCCGGGTGTCACTCTGAATAAAACGTTTTCGTCTTGACATCATTGTTAACGATATGAATGTTAGATATGATCACCGGCCGTCTTGGCTAGCCGCGTGCCATGAGGTATGTCTAAATCTCAGTATAAATAGTTGAAACCTTTTTTTTTACCGCGAGCATGAATTTGCTCAGATCGCTCTTCAACACAGACATACCCTTAAAACAGCAAAGACTACAAAATATTGACTCGGAATTTCTTACACAATTTCCAGTTCACTATCCCACTAAGAAGCCGGAGTAGATATGTGTTACAAAAGCATACAGTTCAGCGAGTGCGGTTGTGGATACAAGTGGGGACAGACAATCACATATGATACTTGTGAAGAAGTCGATACAGACAAATGGGGACAATGCAAAATGGGCGTTCGACCACTTGATGTGAGAATAGCAGCTGAATGTGGTGTTTGTAGAAAGAAGCGAGAGAAAAAGAAGGGTAAAGAGAAAGAATAACAAGAGAAGGCTAATAGTTAGGGTGGGAAGCATGTTTTCTTTGATGATGATGTTGACGAGGTACCATAGAAGAGAAACGTGATTGACTAAATACCGAGTTATTTAGGCCCTAGGTAGTCAGGAAAACCAAAATCACTATCTAAAGATTCTGCTTCAACTCAGAACACCTAATGGTCTTGGTGTGGCCAGAATAAATCTACCACTCGCATACCACCATAGCAACATGTTCAACTTGTGCCCCATCTTCAAAGCCATCACAGTAATGTAGCCTCTTCCTATCCTGATGCTCTCTGCAGCTAATCCCATGTTCACCACACCACAGAACACCCGGATTTCCTTGGCCATCATTCTTATACTGACAATCTCCATCTTGAGTTTTAACATCGAATGTCCCATGCGGAAACAGCGGATCTTTCAAAAGAGTTAACCGAGAGCGAGGCAATAGGTACGTCAGCTAGTGCTTCAGCAGCCGGACCGGGATCCTTCTGGCATTGCGATGCAGTTCCAAAGTTGACTGAATAAAATCGCCAGTTCCATCCTGTCTTCAAAGTTTTCATCTCCCGGTACACCGCGTCGCTTGTTCTCAAGGATGATGTTGAGGGCCTGGGAAGGGCCTGCGGGTTCTGGACTAGGGGGCTCGGGAGATCCATCATTATCTTCAGGTTCGTCACCGGTGTCTTTTCCCGTCCGAACGGCTCTGGGAGTTCCAAACATTCCTTCAAAGTATTTCAAGCTTGCGTACCAAGCATAGGTATCGGCTGAATGAAGTGCTAGTATAAACAGTGCACAGTATGCTTGATGGAAGTCTGCTTACCATTTAAGTGCGTACGGCCGCGCGCTCGAGGACTTGATGCAAATTTTTCTACCATTTTGATTACATATACAAGCGCTTTTGTATTGCCAGGGTCGAAATCCTGATCAACTATGATCGCTTCAAAACAGATCAGCATGCCAAGGACGTGTCATATTATATAATCAATGGACTTACTGTTACCGTCAGATACGCCCTCGACATCAGGAAGATGCGTGAGTTCATGCAGAAGTATCTTGGCTTTTCCGATCATCTTGAGTCTGTTTGATCCTCTTTCGTCCCTCCTCGGAGTTCACTCACTATCTGTCCGAGATGCTCTTGACCAGCGTAGAAGAAGGGTCCGCAGAGGACAATGGTAGACTCTTCATATCTTGGGCCATAAGCAAATGCGTAACCCCCAATTTTTCCCGCGGTAGATTTTAAGGTATTCGCGCATTTAACCTGGTCATTTGGGCTCCTATGGCGTTGATACATATCTGTACATGCGATATGAATTTTGGGTTCGGTTCCATCTAGCTCCCGAATGTTTTTGAATACATCTACAATCTTGGTAGTAAAGAGATGATCCATACTTTCTATTAGAGCAATGGCCTCAAACCTCGACTCAATATCGTCACCAAAGATTCTCCTCTCAATGACACCGGCTGGGTAGAAGTTTCTTGGTCCATCGCTAAGCGTCAGCACATCTGCCCAAGCCTGCTCAATGTCACGGACGTTTTCTGCTGAGCATCCATCGTATCCCCAGAATGGAGTTCCTCCGGGGAAGTTGGAAATCTGACGTGGGTGGATTTTGGCAGCCTTAGCAATATTTGCGACGGGTGAAGAGAGTAGGAGAAGTGCAACAGCGAATTTGGACAGTAGAGAAGCCATGGCTGCAGAATGGAAATGAGAATGAATACTGAAGGGTTGGATATTGGAGCTTAGAGCAGGAACTTGACCGTTCTTATAGTTGACTTTTGCCAGGGTGCATAATATCATGTGTCGACAGTCCTAACTTTTTAATTGTTCAGCCGGGGATTCAAAGGATTGCATTCCTACACATTTAGCATGCAAGAAAAGATTGTATTAAATGCAACTACCTTGGAAATCACGATATCCTGTTCCGTTATAGGACTAGTTTGCATAATAAGATTAGACTTTAAGGTTAAAGTATCGGTCTTTAATACGAGGAATATAAATGTTTACAACTTGGCAGATGTCGCTAGGGCAGATTCGCTGAGGTCTTACTGTTTGTAGGTGTTCCTATAAGCTGGAGAGGTTTAGGCTGGTAACATACTCGCCCTTAAGATGAACTACTAACTGGTGCCAGAGCTAGACCTAGGGTGATACTACTATAGAGGGGATACAGTTTAGGGTTTAAAGCAATATAAATGTAAAAAATATATTTAAAGATAGGTTAACTGCAGCTATACTGAAAGTAAGGCTAAGGTTATACGGTTAAGATAATATAATGTAAGGTTTTTAACCTTAATA
>PVPY01000661.1:0-40750 GCA_002982035.1 Fusarium algeriense
CCGGTGCAGTCGAGGTATGAAGATGAAGAGGCGGAGGAGGAGTAGGAGGAGGAGGGTATTGATGATGGTGGAGAAGACGAGGGACCGGACAGCCAGGAGGGGAACGAACCTCAAGGCACCCAACCAGAAGAACACACCGCGGGCCCTGCTGGCACCAGCACCTCTAATCTACTAGACTCTCAAGGTGACCCCAAAATTGAACCCAAATACACTTGGCAAAGTCTGCTCGAATTCAATTTCTCCGTCCAGGTGCGTTGCCCCCATATCCTACACCCACCCGAAACGCCAAGTAACGACTCACATCTACACAAAGGTCCGAGTCAAAAAGCGCCTAAGTCGCTTTCAGAGATTTGCCCTGCTTACCAGCAACGAAGTCAGGGGGCGGTATCTCCGTCCGGCGTATATGGAAAGCTTCGGATTCAAGGCCACGCCGGAGGAGGAGATGATTCCAAGTGGGGATACGCTGGATATCTCGACCCTGATCAACTCTATAAAGAAGGAGGTTTGTACCTTACTTCTACCCTGCTCTATCTCATCACCCTTTGTGTGGTATTGGTTAGCGGAAGAGGTGCGCTAGATTGGCTAATGAATTGGCATAGTACGAGAACAAACTCGACGAACTGCCAGAAAAGGACTTTCTCGAATTGGCAGCTGCGCATGTGCATAGGGAAGTAAGTTTTCTCAGCTCAAAAGCTGTTTTTGGAGTAGGGATCTAAAGCTTCACACAGGCTATGAAGACGACTCACCAACACACAACACGAAACCAGGAAGTAGACCGGAAATTCAATCTGGACAAGATATTTGAGCAAAGACAGGAGCGAAGGGCACGTTACATGAGGCAGATGTAATGAACATGTTGGATTCGGGCTCTTGGGGTAGAGACCGATGGGATGGTGGGGAAAAGGTTAAGCAATTTATTATAGAAATAGGAGAGAAAGTATAAGCAGGATTAAATATTAAACTTTTATTATTTATTATATAGTAATTCTTAGCCAGGCTTTATTATATCTTTAATAGATCTTTTTATGTAATTCTTAACAAGTTAAATGGCTCCGGTAACGCGTACAAAGTGACAGGTTGACAATGAGGGCTGCTCCAAAGTGCATAACTGTATCCGGAAGTTTGTTGGTGATGAAGTGTGATAAGCCCCACCGAGACTCCGCAAAGGTGCAGTCAGGACTCTAAGCTGAGCCAGATGCTCAGGGGTTCCAAACTCGGTTTACTGGACAAGGAGCTATGAGGCCACGGTAATAAGATTACAAGGCCGATTAGGGACACCTCGCTGGTGTTCTCTGTAAACCCGAAAACGTCACTTCATCGCGTTTGGTAACGCGACACCGTCGTCTATATACAGAGTACTCATGGATGAACTGGCTCTGAGTATCGCTGGTGTCGTTGGCACGATTGATGTCTGCATGAAGTGAGTTCAATCTCTCGTCAGGCTGCTATTTCAGCCGGCTCTTGATAATCTGCTCATTGTTCCAGATTCGGCAAATACCTAGTCCAAGCCTGCAAAGATTATGGTCAGACTGACGTGATAGCTGATGAACTATGTGTAAGGATTGAGATTTGCTGGTCGCGAATTGCCAGCCAGCTGGAAATTATCAGGCAATTGGAGAGCGGCATGAGTGATGACGATCGGAAGCTTCAGTCACGAATCCTGCCGATCCTCCAATCGAAACTCGAAGCAGCCACTCTAGTGATCTCGAAGCCTGAAAAGCACGGGTCCTCGAAACGCATCAAGGCATTGCACTTTCTCAGTCTGCGTGAAACTCTCGAAAGTACTGTGGCTGATCTTGAGGCATGGCAACAGCGCTTTGAGCCATCAAGACTGACCCCCCCCCCCGGCTGTCGATCAAATGCTCCAAAATGTTTCGAAAGCAAAAGGCCGAGGTCGTGAGGAGCCGGCTCACGAGGGCTTGCAATTCCGTCAAGCCTTTGATGATAATCGGTCGGATCTTTTAGCAGAGAAGGTTATAGCAACTCTGGAGACAGCAACTATTACACACTGCAACGCTGTCTTCGCGATGAAGCAGAAAGATAACAAATGCTTCATCCTTGATACTGTCTCTTCCAGGACCGTCACGTTAAGGGATGCTCGACAACTTGCGTCACGTCTTCGAGATTCTAACCCTTTCACGTTCGGGACATTGAAATGCAGAGGAGTTGTGCGGCTGCCCAAGGAAGAGTCTCTGGTATTTGTCTTCAGGCTTCCAGAAGGCTATACCAGAGTGCAAAGCTGCAGAGAACTTCTTCTTTCAGGTCGTATTCCTGATTCCCTCACTATGCGACTCAAGATTGCTCGTCAGCTAGTGACCGCTGTCTATTGTATTTATCTTTACGAATATGTTCACAAGAACATTACGTCTGAAACCATATTACTCTTGGAAAGTCCAGAGAAAGGGCATGATGAATTATTGGTGTGCCTTGTCGGATTTCAACTCTTTCGATATGCTGATGCACCAACAAATACTTCCATAGTAGACCGGAAAGACACTGTTTATCAGCACCCATCTCGAGTGGGTCGCACGGCGGTCAAATTTATCATGCAGCACGATATTTACAGTCTCGGCGTTTGCCTTCTCGAGATTGGCCTGTGGCAGTCAGTCGTCAATCCCGATTCTGGTACTCTGCAGGTATCAGGTAGTCTACAGGACCTTGACCCCGAAGCTACCAAAGAGCGACTGATTACTTTGAGTCGAAGCCAGCTGAGAGCCACAATGGGTGATATATATAGCAAGGTAGTTGAGACTTGCTTAACCTGCCTGGATGAGGGCAACACGGAGTTTGGTGATCCTCGTGATTTTGAGGATGATGATGGAGTCGAAGTTGGATCGCAATACGTGAAAAAGATCATGGATGCGATGAGTATTATCAACTATTAGGATATCAGGTGGAAGATGAGCTAGAAAGGATTTACAGACAGACCTTTGATAACAATAATTCGCCTTACACCAAGTATGCGCACTCGTTAATCATTGCCGAAGCTATTCAAAAGCCATCCATTGAGAAATACCTCTGTACAATAACGTGTTTATCTCAATCAACCCTTTTCAAGTGAGCAAGGACCCCCTGAGGCGTCATGCAAAGAAAAGGGGCAGTCTGGGACCAACACATGTAAGAGCAGGGTTTCGACCAGCGTGCCTCACACCTCCGCGCTGGACGGAAAAACAATGGACGCGTCCTATCCCTGCACCAATGAAACGCAGCATGGCCCAGGACAACCATTTTCAACTGTCTCCAAGCTAAATGCGCCTGCTCTCTTCTCCGCATTACGCAGCTTTCCATTCATCACATTCTCTTAGCTCACTCACGACATTGCAGTTCTAGGATTCCAATATGCAAAGTGCAATAGACGAAAATCTATCAGATATTGTTCGAGATTACAAGCTGAAAACATACTACGATGGAATTCTTACCGTGCACCTGCACAGTGATACTGACGCGCCTCCATCGACTTCACAGCGACAAGAGCGCTGGAAGAAAGTTCGCACAATAGGTCACGGTGGCCAAGGCGAGGTTGTTCTGGAAACATGTGTTGATGGTGGTCGGCATATTACTGAACGTGCTGTTAAGAAGATCCGACTGCACAGCGGTGACTCAAAACGGCGTTATGAGCGCGAGCTTGAAGCCATCATTAAGTTCTCGCATGACAGGGCATGTTGACTATTTGACTCTTTTCTTTAATCATGAAGTAGTAGTGTTGAACTCTTGATAACATTTCTAGTACTCGAAATATTTTGTGAAGTCGCTAGGATGGTTTGCATCAACGAAATTGTATATGGCAATGGAATATTTTCCAGCAGGAGATCTATATACCTACGTTCGCGAACATAAGGGTTTACCCGAGGAAGATTGTCGTCAAATAACCAGTCAGCTTCTATCAGCCATCGCGCTCATGCATACGGAATGCTTTGCCCACCGTGACATAAAGCCGCAAGTAAGAACATCAAGAGTGGTCTTATGGAAAGGTGTCTGACTCGTCCCGCCAGAATATCTTAATCCACAGCCACCCACGAAGTGACCCCCCGAGTTTGTAGTGGGTTAAACTTGGTGATTTCGGCATCAGCAAGAGACTTAGCGCAGATACCAATATGACGACTTTGGCCGTCGGTACTATGTCGTACATGGCGCCTGAGCTTCTTCGAGTAGATGTTCCTAACGGTTCCACTAGCGACTACCGGGAGGCAGATTTATGGGCCTTGGGAATTACTGTCTTCTTCATCTTGACAAACGCCGTTCCGTTTCAAAGCCCGGCCTCCACGATAGAGTTTGCAAAGAACTCGGGCGAGCCTTTTCCTCACGCCTTCTTGGATCACTACGGCGTAACCGAAGAAGTCAAGGGATTCATTCGCGAGGCATTAATGCCGGAGCAAAACACGAGACTAGACTTCGATATGGCGATGCATCATGCCTGGCTAAAGGCTTTGCTGCCAGATGCTCCAGTGCTTGACACACATAGTCGGTACGACTTAATCACTTATCGATTCGCAGTGCCATTGCTGACTATCATAGACCCTCAACAATATCTTCCAGAAGAAGCTCTCTGGACGGCGATGATGATATAAAAGGTCTCACGACAGAAGTATCCACGCTCTCTTCACAAGCCGCATCACAAGAGTGGACTGGGGAAAGCTTCCATGCTGTCAATATGTCGAAACACCAGGCCCTATCGCAGAGGAAATGCGAGAGTGTGATCATAAATGAAGCGATTAAAGATACTCACGCTGAAGCGCACGATCAGTTGTCTGTAGAAGAAACTTCTACGGCGAGACAGGACATCATAGAGTTACACTATGCTATCCTTTTCGGAAACATCAAGAAAATCTAAATGCTTCTCAATCGTAGGGTTAGTCCTAATGCGTTTCATAGACAAACTTCGCCATTACAACAATCAATTGATCACGGGGAACTGGAGATAACGTGACTTTTATGCGACAGAGGTGCCAATATCGAAGCAAGAGGTAATTGCGGCCCGACCCCACTTATTGAAGCTGCAAGATGGGGTAATGATGTTGCTGTTAAGCTGTTGCTTGAAAATGGCGCCGATGTTAGCGCAAGAGACAGGTTAGGCAGAACATGCCTCATGCTCGCTCAGGAAAGAGAGCACTACAGCTTAGTGCGGCTCTTATTACAGTATAGGGCTAAAGGTTGATTTTAGTATTCAGAAGAGTAATTGATTTTCATTTGCCAACACTGACAATTGTCTCTAATGGTTACTTTCATCGCGATTCATATGTGAGCAAGATGACGTCGCAATATTCTTTTCTGGAAGCCAGCAAGACCCCGACCAACCGATAAACTGGGCTACACACACCTCAATCCATCTGCTATACTAAGGTATTAGTATGTGGCAGAGTTGTTAACCGGTAAGGGTGTTATGTCTGAGGCAGTAGATCATAGTGGCGGACAGCACCAGCCTGGGCCTTAAAAGATCATGACTATGCTATAGTAAAATGACTGGTTACAAAAGGTGTCAATGCTAACGCGAGAGATAAGCATGCCAGTCTGTGCACTACAGTTACTAGAATCAATCCCAACAAGCCCATGAAATATCCTCAAAAGAACGAGGCCACATAGGGTATGTGGCCCTACCTTGGTCTCTTGACCTGGTTTATCTATAATAATGGTCTCCCATCACTCTGCACTTGGTCTAATGCTGCGTTGACCTTCTATTGTGGATATATAATGTTGAAAATAAAGTGGTTTTACCGAATTTTGTACAAGGAGAGATGATTTGCTATTTACACGAGTCCGTTGTCCTAAAGTTTATGTTTAACTTCCAAGCTATAAGCCCTTACATGGCTACTTCCTGGTAATAGTGGCGAATATTTCTGTCGCTTCCTTGAGAGAATCCGACGTAAAGAGGGACAGCGTGCGCTTATTAGGCTTGTACTGAGCCAAGCTGCCAGTAGGGGAAATCCAAAGGTCGTACCCATTTGGAAAAGTAGAAATTGGCAAGATAATCTCAGTAGGCGCATTGATAGCCGGATCGCTTGTGAAGTTCAGCTTGAATACACCAGAACTCTCATCAAAGCCAAACGAAGTAGGCGTCCCCGCGATTGCGGCTGGATACGGACGACTGTAGTGCTTCTGCAATTCCGGATAAGGTTTGCCCGATGTCCCATCATACAAATTCTCGTATGCCCAGCCGATCCAAGACACCATGTTTGTGTCAGTTGCTGTTATAGCCTCCGCCAGGGCACTCATCTGCTTATCATCGCCCATCCAGAATGTCAGCTCTGTAAGCACACCGGCAGTTTTGAGTCGAACGTTATCTTTGTGGCGGTTATAGAGTGTATCCTTGATAGGGCCCAGCTGAGGGGGATTGTAGTAGTGGAATGAGTGCACTGCCTTCGATCCGTCCCCGAGCGGCACGTCATTGAAGCCTGAGAGGATGTCGAAGGTAGTTCCTTCGAACCAGATAAGCGTATCATTGTCAACGGTACGAATCTGCTTCGAGGCTCGGTTCCATAGTCCTTCCAAGGCCTTACGGTCGGCAACTCCAGGAACCAGAAGTGTTGGGTCGGCATATGTATCGCCGGCCCAGGGTTCGTTGAGTAGATTATATCCTACGATGTTCGTGGTGTCAACGTATTCCGAAGCTAGCTTCTTCCAGTATGCAGCGAATGCATCTCCAAGACCGTCGAAATTATTGTAAAGTCTCCCAAAAGCATTTCCAACAGCTACAGATAAGTAGCTCAGTGACCAGTCGATGGTACTGCATTGCGATTGAGGTGAAGGAAACCCATCGCTATCGGTAGTAAAAGGTTTCAGCTTTTGAGGAAATGGGAACCTTCGAAAGCCTGTTATCCAGTCTTTCTTGACGAACCACTGAATTCTTATTAGTCCATCATTGGAATCGCTTGTGTTGGCTAACTCACATCAGGGAAACCATGGCCACAAAGTTGCTTAGCCAATACGTCTTGGTGCACGTCCACTAATATATAGATACCATGCTCTTCGGCCAACTTTGTCTGTTTCTTCATGATATCCAAGAATGTTTGGTTGTACTCTCCGCGAACTGGCTCAGCACCGGCCCAACTATGACCCAGCCGAACGATGTTCAATCCCAAGTCGTGCAAATTCTGTACATCTTGCTCACCAAATGATGAGACTCCTGGAGTCCAGTCAAAGGGTCTATAATAAGGGGCTTCTTTCATGACGACGTTTGTTCCATGGAAGAACCTAGTACGGCCGTATTCGTCCACAATTTGATGGGTATCCTGGTTCACATGCTTGATGCGAGCCATATCGGGATGAGACTGGTACCAGGCTTGTGCATCTTGGGCAGCTACTTCTAAAGCCCCTATGCTGAGGACCACCAGAGGCCATGTCGCCAGGGATGTTATGCGCATGTTAACGGTTGTCGATGGTAAATGGGCCCAACGATTTGATAAGATGGGTCAGAAGCTCAGGAGGAGTGATCAAGAGACATTGCATGACAATATGGCGCAAACGTGTTTTTAAATAGTCACGAAAAACGAATGGGGCGTATAGTACATTGATAGAGAATTCACATTAGCTGCGATATCTTTACTATAGTAGGCCTAGCCGGATAAAGTAGGTGTTACTTGATAAGGCCAAAGATCGTTACATGCAGGAGGGGAATGTAACCGTCCTGCACACCTATACTAGTATATGTTATTGAAGCTATCCAAAAATCCTGATTTCTCCAACTGAACAGGTATAGCTTGATGTCCTTTTGAGGCGTTCATCTTCCTCGTGATAGCCCGCCTAGACTTTTGTGCCTCTATCACAACCGAGGTTAGACACCTTAACACGTGAGACACACTCATTTTCTACTTCTAGCACGTCTCAGCTCTCTTGTGAAAGCAATTTCTTCTCAATGAAACAGTCTCTGATTGGCAGGAGAGTAATCAATCATGTAATGCGCAAGGCCAGGGATGCGCAGTTTGAGTCATCTCTCAGCCTGAGTTGAGTGGCAGTGAGTTGAGCTGTCATTGAGTGCGCTATAATTAGAGAGTTGAGAAATAGCCTGGCAGTTGAACTGAGCAGACACTAGGCTGTATGGGTGGTTGAGCAAGACTTTAGCTTGGAGCTTACAGTTCAGATGGGAACTGAGCTGTAGAAGTTAAGTAAAATAAAAGTTTGGAGTTTGGGGCTAAGCTTGGAGCCGAAGTGGGAGCTGAGATGGGCGCTGAGCTGGGTTGAGTGTCAGAGGTAAGAGCGTGATTAAGATGAGGCGCATGATAGAGTTGGTATTGAGAAGACATGATCGCGACGCTCAAAAAATGGTGGGTCTGCCAATTTTGGTGAGGAAGCCCAAAAGTTAACCCTGTTGCCTTAAAATCCTAAAACTCCCCAAGACAGCAATAGAATCACACGAATCCCAGATTTTAAATCAGAACAAATCAGAATAATAAAGCCAGTAAAGCAATTCATTTAAGCTATTTGATTTTTAACATTTCATTTCAACTTGTATGTCGCCTTGCCTCAAACCGAATTTGCTCTCAGCCTTATCTTCATTTTCAATCCTGATCCCAGTCTCAATTCTTCAACCCCCATTATCCATATTCCATCTCAGTCTTCTCCATCCTCTTCAACTTGCACAGCGCTCTCATTCCCCTCGCTCTAATCTAATTGCTGAAGAGCACTGTCGGCTTGCCAGGTAAATAGCTCTCCTACTCGTGTAGATGTTGTCAGTTGCTGCCAAGTCATTAGCCTGTGAAACGCAAGCTTGCGGTGAGGCCCAGTTGGGAATTGAGAAATCCCACGTTCTACCCCATTGAGCTTACTAATTAATTGCGGTTCGTTCCCCCAAAGCTCATTCTCTGCGATACTGAGAGTAAATGTGCATGGACGGTTCATTTAGGAACATGCTTTGCAAATCCACATGTCAGTCCGGTTCTCATCCTTCTCACAGTCGGTATGGGTTTTCTTTGCTCTGAGAGTATCCGTAGAAATCACATTTAAGGTGAGGTCGACGCCCATGTTTCATTGATAGAGCATCTATCGTCGAACGTTGCCAGAATTTATCTTCAAGGTACATCCCACTATAGTAGGGCGATGTCCAAATTGATCAGCCATTACCTTGAAGTTTTTTTTCCCACGATGCTCGTGCAGGGGCAGGCCGGACTATTTCTTGTCTCTTGATCTATTGTCAAGTTTGTTGCAAATAATTAACCTTGAGCTCCTGCACATTGGTACAGCTAAGTGTAATGCCATTCTTAAAGCCGTTAAGGGGGAGCGACCTGGTTATCCCTTCGAAAAGTTAAATGATCCTGAAAGCTCGTCTTCAGCTAGAGGCAATACCATCACTATCCGTCGTGCGGGATGATAAGACTCCAACAGGAACTGTAAGCCAATGACCGAAAGTTGTATCAAGCCATTTAAGGCAAACTCTAAGGCAAGAAACTTAATTAAAGCTCTGAACAGGCCTGTCGGTTAGGCAGCCTACCTAGGGATTTAGATAAGGCTTATGGTCATCTATAATCTCAAAGGTTATATATCCAGATGTTAGTTTGAAGTTTAGATAGCTGGCTTTTGGGAAGGTAAACACATGCCCAGATGTTCTCCCATTTGCTTGCTTATAGCTGAACACTCTATGAAAAGTCGCTGAGTCCTCCTGGATAGCGCAAGGCTTTCTGTAGGTAGTATAAGTACGAACTCCAGGGTCCAGAACAGGCATTCTGAAGCAGTCGATACTACTGGTTTCTTTTCGGCCAAATAGGGGGGTTTTGACATTACACCCGATAACATCAACGTCGAGATAGCGTTGCCAGTTTGTAGTGTGTCGAGTCCTGTCTACAACTGATCGCAAATAAGTGCAGCGATTGTGAAGAAGAAGATATCTTGATACAACACCTATTTCTGCCTTTGACTTTGCCACGAAGCTGTGGTAGGAATCGAATATTTCGACTATTGTTTGTTCTGCCATGTCGAGCGCGGCCCGACCAACTCTTTCGGTGTTATCCCAGTAGCAAAGCATAACGACATGCCGATTGTCGACTGTAGACTTCCGCGCGATCTGATAATGTAGGGAACGATTTGTCTTTTGTGTGTTATTGGTATCTTTTGTATGGGCGACCATTCTTTCTCGCAAATTGTTTGTTTGCCCAACATAAAGACCAACCTTTCCAGGCGTACCTTCATCAGCATAGATACGTAGGTATACTACCTGAGCTGCTTCTGGGAAGTTAGTTGTGTGTGGACAGTGAGACAGTGGACGGTCGACCCCTAAAGGAATCCTAAAGGATATGCGTCAACTCTAGTGATTCTCAACCCAAAGAAATCTCTACATAATCTTAATTCTTTGCTTTATTTATTTGTTCTCTTTTATAGGTATCTGTCTCACTGATACATCCTGTCTCTTGGGATGAAGAGCGCGTGACCCATACCTGCTGTCTGCTCCATCCAACAATCTCAACAATACAAGTCACGAGGCATGAGCCTTGGGCCCGCAAAAGAATGTCTGTCTCTTACCTTACAGCGAGATGGCTTCATGCTTGTCATTCCTGTTGCTTGTCTTGTGTTTCAAACAGTCTTTTGTGAGACCCGAAAGCAAGTTCGCAACAATGTCACAATCCCCCGACACTCTGGGAACAAGCCTTCCATGTCCTTTCATTTGTCGGTTCAGGTCTACCTAGTAGAGGTTCTTATTCGAGTAATCCAGGCAACATAGACACCTAACTAAGGGACGGGAGGAAGTAATAAATGTTAATCCCAAGTCACAAGAATACTTGGGTAAATTTAGGGTAAACTTAGTATGGTCTTTGATTAGTTTATTTTTGCATGCAGATTATAAGGTCCTAAGTCTTCTAAAACCCTAAGGATAAGTGTAAGAGATGTACCATGCTCTCGATTATTATTATGCGATAAATGTTCTAACTTAGCATGCATGGAAGATTAGTCCTTAAAGTCTATGTACATACAAACTGTAGATCCAGTTTAGTCATACAACTTAGGACCCGAAGCCCCAAGGGTGACATAGAACAGCTTGGTTTGTCCAGTGATAACCATCCTTCCCTTACCAGCAAACTGGAAGTTGGCAGCAACAGTTCCGGTATAGATCTTGCCGATGAGCTTGCCAGACGTGTTCCAAACATGAACACCGTCACCGCAACCGGCATAAACACGGCCCTTGGAATCAGTATGAACACCTGAGAGAGTCAGTATATCGCTAGCAAAGCGGAAAGCATACATGACTTACCATCAGGGATGAAGGAGGCGACGTAGGCAAAGGTCTTGCGGTTCTGCAGAGTACCGTCTTGGTTCACGTCGAAGGAGTAAACAGAGGCGGGAGAAGAGAGATTGCGTCCGTAGAAGCCGAGAGCGATGCCAGTGTCGGTAACATAAACCTTCTTTCCATCGGGGCCGAAGCCGATACCTGACTGATGTGAGTGTCCTGTACTTTATCAAGCAACGAGTAACGTACCGTTAGGGAGGGTGAAGTCATCAGCGACAACAGTGACGGCACCAGTGTCAAAGTTGTAACGGTAGACCTGGTTTCGCAGACCAGGAACAGGGCGGAAGTCTTGGAGATATCCGTAGAGAGTATCGGTAAAGTACAAGTCACCGTTCCTGGGGTTGATGCCAACGTCGTTGAGGGAGTTGAACTGACGACCGAAGTAGTTGTTGAGAAGGGCTAATTGAGGTTAGCTGTAAATGGTGAATTTGGAGAATTGTGGTAACTTACTGGTGGTGTTGTAGGGAGGAAGAGGATTCATGAGGTAGAGAGCGGAGGGAACTTCATCGCCTTGGCCTTCACCAGCAAAGATGATGTTGCCCTTATAGTAGGTTCCACCTGAGGGAGACAGAATTAGCATTGTCTTACTAAATACCGGGTTGCGACATACCATTGGGATTGATGACCTGAGGGTTGGAGTCAACGACAGTCACCTTGACCTCATCCTTCTTGCCCTTGCGAACTTGATCGGCTTCCTTGAGAGAAATCTTCTGGATGATGGAAGACTTGTTCAGGCCAGTACCAGCGGCAGGAGCGCCAGCATTCTGTACAAAGAAGACTTCCTCGGTAGGAGGATACCAGACGACGGCCTCGTGGAAGATGGGGTCGGTATCCGATGTTGCGATGAGGGTCAAAGAGGGGTCCTTTCCAATGACGTCGTAGAACTCTTCATCGTAAACATGGAAAGGCTTCTCAAGAAGAGAGTCCTCAGTCACACCAGGCCATGTGAATAACTAAGAAGAGTTAGTAGATGCCAAATGCGAGGCTGCAGTGACATACCAAAGAGTCATTGGCTACAGCAGGAGGCGGCACATCCTTCAAGACATTGAACGACTTCTGATCGATGATCTGAGCCGTAGAAGGAAGCTTAGCAGCCACCGCGCCCCAAACAGGCACAAGAACCCCCGCAGCAAGTACAGAAATGGTAGAAGGCATGACGAATGATGGTTGGGTGTGACTGTGACAGAACCCCGAGACAGCTGGTTGAGACACTTTTAATATGCGCAACAAATCGACTGCTGCGAACTCATCATCTCCGCTCGAAATGACAATGACGAGGCATTATCGATTGAGTGAGCAGGGGCTCTCTCGGCGTTGTACTCCAAGAAAGTGCAAGATCTGCAGCGTTAAGCTTAAGGTAGCGTGGGGACCGGTTTACCCGGGTCAATCAGCCTTCGGCACTGAGTATCGGGGTCGTAGAATGTGGGGAAGTTGGCTGGATTAGAGTTTGCGAGGATGATGTAGCCGAGAAGAAAACCAGATGTTGTTCCGTCGAGCAGGGAGTAATAACTTACGATTAAGCAAGTTCTAGACTGACTCGGGGATCTTGGCTTGTCTTCTGGGACAAGGCCGGCCGGAAGACGGGGAGAAAAGAAGGGATGTACCCTGGTTACAGGGCCATGGAATCAATATTGAAATGCAACCGACAACAACCAACCGACCTCCCTATATCATGCAGCCACGCCACAACTACACAAAGTGGTTCCAATTCCTTGGCAGCGGCACATTCAAAATGAAGGGTCATTAATTTCTGGACAAACTGCCGCTGAGTAACGGACACGAGTGCGAAGTAAACGTTGTGATTGGAGCTCTTTTAACAGCCCAGCTGAAAAGGTGGCATGAAAAAGGGAAGGTAAAAATACGACTTGCTCAATTGAGCAAGTGTAAAATACTGGTGTGACACACTTCTACGGCAGATGGGAAAGGAACTTTCCGAGATGGCGATGGGTGATTTGACGATCTTTTACTCTCCAGAACAAGCGACGCAGATATGTCAGATTTCTCAATGTGATAGGATTCATCTTTACCATTGCACTGGTAACCATAACCTTGAGTTTCTTTTCTTCGGTATCCATTCTGAAGATCGCAATGCAACCGGGAACCTCCTCGACAGATGAAGCAGGGATGTCACCCAACACGCCACAGAAATAAAGTTTAAGTTTGATTAGCCCAAATGCCAACCTTTAATGTTAACACATCAAAAGATCCAGTACCGATTGAGTTTAGCATGGAAATTGCCAATTGCGTGATATGGAAGGAGAAAACTTGTGGTGAGACCGCCACCGAAGGGGACCAAAGGAGAGAAGAAAGCCGTTGAGAAAAGATGGTGTTGTGCCTTTTACTTTAAAACCTTTACGACCAACATTTTGTTGTTGGTTCTGTCTGTTCTTTTGACCCCAGTTACTGCTGCACTTTATTTTCATTCTATGTCGCTCATTCTCCACAGCTTCTTTGTCTGTCGATCACTTTCTATCCCCCCGTCCCATCGCCTTACGAAATGACATGGCTGAAATCAACACCAAAAGCGGCGCCGTCGCAATCGTGATCTGCGTCTTTATCAGCATCGCGTTCTACAATGTCCTCGAGCTGAATGCCTACATCTTTGGTAGCTTCAAGAAGCGCAGCGGGCTCTACTTTTGGAGTCTTGTTGTCGCGACTTGGGGTATTGCGTTCAATGGCACGGGGTACCTCATCATGCATTTGTCGCTTTCGGCGCAGCGGTATCTTTATTCGACGCTTATACTTATTGGCTGGTGTACTATGATTACGGGTCAGTCTGTTGTTTTGTACTCGAGGTTGCATATTGTTATGCATAATCAGCGTAGACTGAGGATGGTCTTGTACATGATCATTGCCAATGCGACCTGGTTGCATCTTTCTATTATCATCCTGGTCTATGGCGTTGGATCACCGAATCCAGAACCCTTTCAAAAGCCTTACGAGGTCTTTGAAAAAATCCAGCTCAGCGTTTTCTTCGTCCAAGAGCTCATCATCTCGGGCCTCTATGTCTGGGAGACAAGCAAACGTCTCAGACTCGAGAAGAGCGTCGGTAACACCAAGACACGCATGGTACTCAATCATCTCCTCATTGTCAACGTCCTCGTCATCATACTTGACGTATCCATCCTCGCCCTCGAATTCGCGAACCTCTTCGACATCCAGACCGCCTGGAAGCCACTCGTGTACAGCGTCAAGCTCAAGCTTGAGTTCAGCATCCTCAACCGTCTTGTCGAACTTACACGTGGAAGAAACGAGAGCTCCTATGGCCGCAGCCATAATGCTACGCATCACGATGATGTCGGCTTGGAGACTTTGAATCGCGACCGGCGGAAGCATACTGGGCCCCAGGGAACAATTACTGGAGAGTATGAGGTTCGTGTTGGGAAGGGTGAAGAGAACCATCGGGTGTTTGGTAACGAGTCGAGTCTGGTCAAGACTACCGAGATATCCGTCCGTAGCGAGAGATACCCAGGTCATGCCGATCACGATAGAGGTAGTTTGGAGGGTGAAGGATCAGGTGATTTGCAGCACGTACCGAGGGGAAGTGCATCGTCGGCGTCTTCGGAAGTTCAATTCGCCAAGTATGGCAATTGATACCTAGTTCAATACAGCATTTATTATCTGGTTGAGCATCATGATATGATCCAGAGTCTCATAGGATGTACAAATACTAAGACCTATAAAGAGAGTGCAAAGATAGCTAATCAAAAAGTTCCTTGAGTTCATCTAAAATTACCCTAGGCTTTTGCTTGACTTGTTAAAGAGCTTCCTCAGTTTATCTAAAATGATTCTTGTCGGATATCACCCATATTTCTTGGTCGGGACCAACTTTGATGGAATGACAGATCAAGACTGCACAAAGAGGTTTTCTCTCGCCCAAGCCGATTTGCCGGGGATCGTTAACCACCAATTGCCAGATGATATCAGCCTCTTGTGATTATCTCAGCCACTTCACCATTCAACCAAGCGCAATAGTACCATGAAACCTCCGAGATGTCGCATAAGCCAAATGGCTCACATCATCCTTCCGGCTGTAGATCCACAAATTCTTATTCCGATTCCCAAAAAATTCCTTATTACTACAGTAAAGTGTTTAATGTCTGCTCATATTTTTAATCTAGCTAATCATCGCATTTGCATTGGCATACCCTAAACATGAAATCCTCTTCAGAGCTGTGGAGCCCGCTGATCAAGCCATAACATGACCTGCTATGTACACCAAACGTAGATGGAAAGGCAAATGGCGACTTGGAGCTATATAAACTCATCTGAAGCCTACTCATATGAGTTTTTACATTTCTGCACTCATCGACTCTTCACTTGTTTGTCAAACAACCCTTACAACATCAACATGTCTCGCTACGCCAAAGCCCACGCCAACCCCCAAGGTCCTGGTGATGCACGACCAACAGCACTACAAATTGTCAAAGACGAAGGCTTACTAAACAAACTCACCGACAAGGTCGTCCTAATCACAGGCGGTAATCAAGGCATCGGTCTAGAAACAGCCCGAGCTCTCCACGCAACTGGAGCAACGGTTTACATCACTGCAAGATCCCCAGAAAAGATCGAGCAGGGCGTCAACGACATTATTTCATGGCCGGAAGTAAAGTCGGACTCACCTGTTTACGGAATCGAACTCAGACTTGACTCATTGGAATCGGTCCGAGCCGCCGCTAAAGACTTTCTGGCTAAAGTTGATAAGCTGAATATTCTCATTCTCAACGCAGGAGTTATGGCCACGCCTGAAGGGCGAACCGAAGATGGATTTGAGACGCAATTTGGAACCAACCATCTTGGTCACTTCCTTCTGTTTCAGCTTCTCAAGTCAGCTCTTCTGAAAGCAACGGCGCCTTCTTTCCAATCACGTGTTATCTCCGTCTCCTCTAAAGCTCACCGCTTTGGACGTATGCGTTGGGATGATTTCAATTTTGAAAAGGAAGACTATAATCCTTGGCTTGCATACGGTCAATCCAAAACCGCGAATATCTACTTTGCATCCGAACTTGAGAGACAATATGGAAATCAAAGTCTTCATGGCTTGTCAGTACATCCTGGATCTATCCTGACCAACTTGGGCAAGCATATCAACTTAGCTACGCTGGACTTGGACGGGCCGTTGAAGAACGTCTTGAGGAACCGAGCTCAAGGCGCTGCTACGACTGTTTATGCGGCAGTCAGTAAAGACTGGGAAGGTCGAGGTGGGAAGTATCTGGCGGATTGTAAGGAGGAATCACCGATGAGGCCGGGTTTAGAGCCGACATCGATCGAGCTGGGTCATGCTGCGTGGATATATGATGAAGAGGCAGAACGGAAGCTGTGGGAGGAGTCAAACAGGATGGTTGCTGATAAGTAGAAAGGGAAAACTGTATCACGGTTAGAAACTCTAACATCTTAATCCGAATGTTAAGGTTTATATTTGTATTCTTTTTAACTGGTATTATGAGACAAAACTCAAGAGACAGGTGATCTACCATAGATTGCCGCTTTCAAGGTCTTCTTGCTTGCTGGCTTAGCTTCGGCTCAGCTATTTACTAGCCCCCCTCGGCCTCCGTCAGCTGCCATATGTGGCTATGGTAACGTTATAGATCACAGGGATCTGTAATATCAAAAGGTAGGAATCTTTCGCTACTACTAAGGTAGAATAACCCGATGAGTTGAGAGCTCTTTGCTTTTTAAGACGATTGAACTAAATGTTAATAATAGAGGGGATGATCAGTGGCAAGCTTTAAGCCGTTACTTATGATCTTTAGTTGAGGGAAGAGAAGTATTAGTATGCATAAGTTAGTGCTCGCTTAATATTAGACCCCTACAGGCTATATATGCCTAGATATACAGCAGATATTCTACGACATACTGCCAATCACAGACACATAATCCTAGTCCGATCACTGGCATTAAAAAAGGCAGGGTCAATGCAGCCTGACAACCCCGACGGATCAGAATAATAACTGACAGCATGTCTTTCAGCACTCGCCCGCTCCCCGTACATCTTTCGTACTTTTTCTCCTTCATTATCTGCTTTTTCAATCAAGCACAACCACACCAATATGAAGACCCTAGTCCGCCCTCATGTCATCGTCGTCGGAGATGGCTTCCTCGGCGCTATGCGTATCCATCTAGTACATGAATGGTGTAAGGGCGGCGATAGCACGTTGTACGATGCGCTGAGTCGAATGGAGTTCCTCCCTAGCGTCTCCGGTAGTTTGTAAATGATGGGGAGTTGTGGGAAAGCTTTTGTCTATTGTAGACTGCCTGAATCGACCAGACACAGCCGTGAAAGGTTCAACATGGCAAGAGTCCTACCAGTATCATCAAGTAAAAGATACATCGTGGGTTACTTCTCATGTCAGCGCCTTTGGTTACATCCCCCCTCCCCCAATTTGCCCAGTTGCCATCTTCCCCTTTTATATTCATTCCAGGTTCAAGCTGTCCGTCCTGTCTCCAGCTCCCCTGCCCATCAATTCTGATCTGGAATCCTTGGAACGCGGTTAAAAGATACAGCCACGATCTCTTGAGTTACATTGAATTCCCGTACCTTGGTGGCAGACACCAAAGTAAATTTGGATAGATATCAACATACCTCGAATAATAATCGTCTGCACTTTTGCAACCACCCGCTGCACATGACTCTGCCTTTTCCTAACCTCTGAAACGTCATTAGAGAATGACATGTCTCACGGAGTCCGATGATCTCGATAGTGTCGTTTTGTTGCCCATACTGGTCCTGATAGCGCTTTACGCCCACACATATGATCTGTTGCTCACCTGTAGCCTGCTCAAGCTCTTCCTCGAGGTCCGGTATAAAAAACCCGACGATGCAGCCGCATTCGTCTGCCAGTATCTCTGTGTGATCTGGCACTGGTGGGTTATATGGCATTCGAACTTTGTTTCCCAATTCGTCAAACCGCGGTATGGCGATATCTGGCACAAGAGCATGGCCTAGAATTCCAGCCAGGATCTCTCTTTCGCTAATTGGGTCGATCGGACCTCCCGCAATTTTCAAATCCTTCAGCTTGCTTTGCCGAGTAAGTTTTCCGGCCGGACCTTCAAAGGAAACACTCCCAGACACACAAGTTCCTTTGCAATCCTTCGATGGATCCGTCGACTCGCACTGATTACGAATCTTGAAGTCTAGCCTGGTTATCAAAAGGTCGCTAGTTCCAGGTGGTGTCGGCATGAAGAATGATATCTCGCCATTAAAAGCAACCCAGGTCCAGGAAGGCGCGTGGAACTCGTTAAAGGTCCGCAAAGGCGCCTTACTGGCATACCAGAGCAAATTCTCCGCCGCGTCGCGAGGCGAGTGGAACAGGATTCCGGCGTAGATCTTGCACGAGAAGTGGGCTTCTAGCCGAGCAGAAATACCGCCAACAGCGGCCAATCTGTCTTTGCTAAACGTCAGCTGGCAGCGTTGGTAATCTGAAATGATAGGCTTCCAAATGCGGAAAATTGGATAATCACTTCCTCTCCACAGAGGAAGCAGAGGGATCCTGGTAGTCTCTTTGGGATCACCGCCCTCCTCCTCGCCACTTTCGGTGAAGCAAGACCAGGAGAGCTTGTTCTTGGTGTAATATATCAGTCGTCGAGAGAGGAGCCTCTCCTGCAAGACCCAGCCCCTCTTATACCAGTTGGAGCGTGGAACACAAGACGACACAATGCGTGGACGAATCGTGATGGTGTTTTTGTCGCAAGTTTTCATGGTTGGTAGTTCCCTTAACCATCGCATCTTCCAAACATAGACTGAAGTATGGGTTTTGAATACTCGTTGGGATAGCTTGCTGAGAGGTACTTTCTTGTAGGGAATCGTGAGTTTGACTGAAAGCGGATCGGTGTCTCGTGGTAGAAACAAACCGTGGTCGATCCCGTTGTCGTCCACGGAATCGACAGCAGCGATTGTGCAACCGGCCTCTTCAAAGATAGTTCCCATCCTATAGGACTCGTGCGACCAATCAGACTCGTCGTCTTGGATGATACAGAGCGAGTCGATCCAAAGATAACGGAAACCAAGTTGGCGTGTCACTTCAATAGCGTCCTGAAACGTTGGCGGCATATCATTCACCGGGAGCTCTTTCTGGTATCGGCTGAGGTTGTCACTCTTCAGTTTTGTCGCGACTGCTTTGCTCCAACGATGGCTCAGGGCAATGTACTGTCCTGATGCCTTCTTCGACATGAAGAGCCGTGGCTTAGACCGGTGCTCTTTTAGATCGCCCACATCGATGACTCTGGTCGGTAACACCGTGGTCTCTTCGGCTGATTTATCTGTCATGGAGTATGATAAACGACACCCTTCATGGCTGGCCATGCAGGTAGAGAGCCATTTTCGAAGCACTCTGTAGTTTCTTTTGGATGATGCCGGTTCGATATCGGTGAGCGGCACAAAGCCATGGGCTCCATACAACGAGTCTACCTATACGTGAGAATGATGAATCTGTTAAATTATAATAGGAAAAACTCCTTACCTGCTGGAGCTGTAATCTGAATGGTCTCACCATCGTTGAAGTTTCCCTTTCTAACCTCCCAGCTGTTCTCGAGGTCACCGTCATATTGGCTCGTGCTCCAGTTCAACTCGACCAGTGGTTTTAACTTTTCAATGACTGGCGATAGCCCCGAGATTGTACTTTCTTCCCTGGAAACCGCTGGCAGCTCGGGTAATCTGGGAGTCAAAGAGTGATATCGATTGTGCATCTTGTAGGAGTCAAGGTTGACTGAAAGCTTGCCAGTTGAGCAAATCATCAACCGACATAATGCGCATGTTTTCCCGGATGTGATGGTGTCCCGATATGCCAATGGGTGAGTATAGCCGTCTCGAAGCATGGTAAACGTCAGGGCGCTGCATGGCGCGCATAGCTGCCGAGGGCGGTGCGCTGTTGCCATTTCGCCAGATTCGCAGCCCAGAGGGTGAGAACAAGATGTAGATCGGCTTTAACGTTCGGAGTCCTTATATCTACCACGGCACTCTTCGTTGGAGTGAGAGATTGTAGGGAGAGAGTTGAAAAATACACCCGGTAAGGTTTGTCGTCTGATCTTAGAAATACGGACTCCACGTGGATCAATATGACTGGGCTCTGTAAGTCTCGTGTCGTGTCTGCCTTGTTGCCTCTTTATGCACCTCGCCTTGATCTTGCTGCTGAATATGGCCAATAAAAAGGGACTTGGGCTGCCATTGCTTACATTCTCGTTCCTTGAGGAATGCGAGAGGTATGAGGAGCTCTCTCTCTGGGAGGATTTCTTTACTGTTGTAAAACGCAAGCCTCGGATAGCCTTAGAGACTCTTTAGCGGCTTCGCGCTGCCTGCAGAGATCTTGTAGAGTATATGAAATTTACACCGATAAGGGGCTAGGCCCAGTAGCCTAGCCTCTTCTCTAGTGCGGTGCTGATGCTTCCTTCAGCGTGGCTGTAGGTCTCAACCCTATCTACTGCTTTTGGGAGGTGCGGTTCTATAACGCTAGAGTTAAGGTGACTTTTAATAAATACAAGTCCCTCCTTAAGTCTAACGAACAAAAAGAACTACCTTTATAGTTGATAAAGAAAATGCAGAGTATAGGCGGGTGTAAAGAAGGCAGTTATGTTGAGGTTTTCTTGTTTCGTGATTGGATTAATGTATGCGGCTGGCCGAATAGGGACTGTCTTCTTGAGTTGCTAGATCGCAACCTAGGTAAAGTAGAAGAGAGTTGCAGTATAAGCCTACTAGCAGTATTGCAATGGTAGAATATGTGCTTACTATAAAATGAATTAATTCTTATAGTTATGTTATACATAAGGAGGAAGAGTAGTAAAGCTAGCTATACTGTCGATAGTAGAGTTGGATTCTGTTTATAGGGGGGATAGGGGTAGGGACATAAAAATGGGCTTAGTCCTAGAACTGGGGCCTAGGTCTGGAATTCTTAGCCCTCGCTTAGCGGCAGCTCAGCCTAAAGCGATAGGAACTCAGCTCTAGGAATGTAAATGGATTTTAGTGTGCTTGAGTTTCGTCTCTGAGTAAGTTGGTATCCAGCAGCAGGGAATACTCTGTTACTATTGAGAAAATGAAACATTTCGACCCGAGTAATGAAACCATCTATATTGTTCCAACTGGTATCTAGGAGCTGGGAATACTATCTTACGACCAGAACTTTGAAACATTTTCAATTGACTTTTGAGAGTTCATTTTACACACGGGAGACGTCAGTAGAAGCATGCAATATTGAGTATAGCTATTATGTTTGGATTAACACTGATCAACAGGCATAATATGGAGAATAGGTGGGGAGAATGAGATTCAAGAAAATTAATCGCTTATTCTAGTAATATCAGATATGCTTAACATATCCCAAGCTATATAAGAAATAAAATTAAACCCTCACTAAGGTATCTTCTCCAAATTAACTACCAAATCCCCAAGCTAGAGTTATACCCAGTCTCAACTGTCCAACACTCACATCTCATGTCTAGAATGTGTCGCATCAAGCTCGACAGGAGGATATTGAGGCAGTGGCGATCCATGCATCAAAGCTGGTTCCGAAGTCTTCTGCTCCTCTTTCGTTTCCAGCTCAGCTACCGGTGCAGTCCTCTTTCTTCTTCTCCAAAGGTAAAATGCTGCTCCGATGATGGCGAGTCCAACAACACCTACTCCAGCTCCGATACCAGCTTGAGCTCCAGTTGATAGTCCACCCGACGACGAACCGTCTGAAGCTGATGCAGTTGTTTGCGTCTCTGCGGGTCCAGATACCGTGGTTGTTGATCTTGTTGATCCTCCGGATGATAATGATAGATCTTTTTCTCGCCAGTTGAGTTGGAACATGGGTGCTTGTATAGTGATTCCGTCTATCGTAGTCGTGCTTGTATCTTTAGTGACCGTCGCTGGTAGTGTCATCCAATTGAGGACAGTTTCGTGCGTTGAACATGATGCGACTTGCAAGGAACCTCTAGATACGATGGTTGTGCATGTTTGTGGCCCTCCTGGGTTCGCACAGGTATAGCCCCTGTCCTTGTCAGCTTCCAAGCCCGAGCGACGTTTCTCGCATGTTCTTACGAAGGGCAGCACCCTATGACTCTCTCGTCATCTTGTATCGAGAATTGGAAATCGAAGTTTCCGGTCTCAGGCCCGGTCGCGCTGCATGCCGCAGAGTAGCCTCGAGGGCAGTCGAAGGCAGGGGAGTAGAAACCCCAACCGTTGACAGCATTCTCAGATTTCATCGATGTTTGTCGGGGAGGCCAGCAGTCCGTATCGTCAAGGACACCTTGCTAAATGACCGTTAGTCCAGTTAATTAGTGCGAGATTTGAGAAAGCCTGCCGAGTTCAATTCATTGTCACCGCACGTTTGAGCCTGCCATCCACCATCGCAAGCGGAGCAGCCAAGGACGGGAACAGTACATCGATCTGGGTACTTCCATTGGGTCGTCAATGGACCCAAATTCGTTCTTGCGCTAGGCATCGCAAAACCGTGTGAAGTTTTGGTGGGATATAGTTCGTGGGATATTGAAACAGGGAATGATGAAACAGTAAACAAAAGAAACGGAGACGGGTGAAAAGTTCCAACAGATGAGCTTGAGCAGACGGAGTTCCGATCGCTCAGCCCATTCAGACCCCTGTATTTTCCGTCTTACCTGCATCTGGGATGTTTGTTCAGCTTCCTTGCTGACTGCATCACAATTGGTGAACGCAAAGACCAATGATCGACAACTAATGTCATTTTCATCTCTGCGCTGCCAACCAAAACTCTCATCTGCACGGGGGCATACTGAATCGGTGAATCCTTCAATTTATGGCCCCCAAACCAAGGATGGATTCGGGTTGACTTACATAAACCGCACCACTTGGCTCAATCGTGTTGGCTTCTTCTTCTCGTCAAATGTCGCACAGCATTTGCGGAGTGGCCAATCGCAACCATTAAGGAGCGAGGTGTAACATAGTCTACGCCTCTGAATTTGGTGGCTGCGTCAATGAGGCCATGCCTGATCCCTCGCTGACGGCCTGACAACCATCAGTCATATCATAATGGGGACGAGGTCAAAGAAAAGAAAATCTGTTGAATAAGAACCTATCAGTAAGTCCCAATATCTATTATATATAGTGATTTGATAGTCCAGGATTACTATATTTATTGTCCTTATTGAGCGATTAGCCCATCCTGTCTTCCAAGATGAAAACATAAAGAAACTTAGAGCGGGCTTTATTTATCGGTAGAAGTTAGATTGAACCCCCGAGGCGAGCTATGAGCTAAAGACCCTCCTATCAAATCTATGAGCGTTTCTAAAGGTTTGAATCTGTCCCTCGATATGTATTGGAAACTTGATTCCTTACAGGACTGAATATTGAACAGAGCCCAAGATTCATAGTTTTATGTTACGGGTTGTTTCAACATGTCGAGGCATGAGTTCCAGAGTATGCTTAATCCAATAAGATCGTTCAACAGCTCAAGGCTACTTTGACAGCCAACTCCAGGAGATCCTTGAGAAAGCTGTTGGTCGTACGATTAAGATGGTTAAAAACACGGGGTTTGCTAAGGGAAAGACCATACCTCTAAGAGTACTGTTGATCAAACAGCTGTAAGCGGGTCAAAAATACGTGCGAAGAGACACTGGAGATATGCCGAGAGTGTGAGGATGGTGCGAAGAACGTTAGAAAGTCAACTCAAGATATCTTGTTATCCGCCTAGAAGATAAACTCAATATCGCAAAACCTCACCACCTAGCACCTTAATAACAGAGCTTGCCAGGTTGATGATGAGTGTATGAGACCCAAAATGGCAAAAAGAGAGAGAGAATTCATAGTTTATTAGAAGAAAACGCAAAAGAATAGGGTCTGGCCGGGGATTGAACCCGGGACCTCTCGCAAGCTAAGCTGTAGGGTTTGCCCTAAGCGAGAATCATACCACTAGACCACCAGACCGATCAATTCAAGATGAAAGTATTTTTCAAATTCTGCTATATGAACGGATCCTCTAGCTCTCCCAGATATCTCGCTAGATGTTTTGATTGACTGGATTGCTTGAAGTCAAAACTTTCTGTGTTGGAAGAGCTTCAAACATTAGAGATTCAATTACGAGTTCTCCTTTTCCTTGCCCCCTTTTTTTTTTGTCACTTGAATGGGCCTGTCATATTTTCATTACTTCTTTTGTCTGTCAAGGTTCACCATTTGTCGGCGGACCCTCTATCCACTACTGCTGCGCTTTCTCAATTGTCACGATTCCGCGACGCCAAAGTCGTCTAGTGTCAAACTCAATGCTAGACCTTTATTTCCCTCAAAAGCGAAAGATCTAATAGTAATTACTGAGTTGTAAAGGTTCATCAACCGTTAAATCCGTGTTACTCCATTGGGTCCAGCGTAAAACGCCAAACTCTGTTCCAATCAATAGTGAAACCTCACCATTTCATGCGCTGCCCTACGGGGCATCATCCCCGGCGTTGATCAATTTCTGTGTTTTTCATTGGTCGCCTATAGTGGATGCGCTGTAAATCTCGCTACAGGGGGCCTAGCTCCATTGAGGTTAACCCACTGAATGATTGGGCTTCTGCCTACGCTACTCTCTATGGCTATTCCCATTTTGTTTCCTCTCCTTTCCAATTTCCGATCGTGGTTTTCCCTTCTTCAACATCTTTTCGTTCGTTCATTCGCTCATTTCAGCCACAAAATCTACGCTGCATCGCACTATCTTTGCTTCTTACACTCGCTATCAGTATTCAAAATGTCTTCAGCTCTTGTCACCTCTCTCCCCATCTTTGCCGATGCAGGCGCGCCAACTCTCGTTGCAGAAGTTATCGGCGCCGATGCAGACCATACGACATACGTTCTCAACTGCCCGTACGTTGACCCGGAAAGCGAAGAATTCCAGACCATGGACGACTGTGGTGTCTATAACAACACATACATTCTCGGACCATGGATGAGCAAGACTCTTCCTCCCGGTGCCGCCAGTACGGGCGATCTTGATCTCTTCATCACCATGCCGAGTGACGAGCATGACTGGAGATTCTCCGTCCACTGCGAAATGTCACGCACCGTCGCCCAGAAGTGCACTACCATCAACATTGGCGGAAATGACGATGGCCATCCCACTGCGACTATTACTGATTCCGAAGAGCTTGACGATTATGGATTGGCAACTTTCTCGTTTGGTCCTGTTTCTATCACTGCTGGTCAAGAACTACTCAACGCTAAGCACGCGAGCGCCACTGCTACTGCTACCGGGTCTAGCGACGCCACCAAGACCAAGGCGTCGGAAAGTGATGCCAGTGGATCTGAGACGTCTAGTGTAGCTACACCTACTAATACGTCTGGTGCCACGTCTTCTTTCGCGCGTATGTTGGGTGCGCTGTCCGTCGCAGGTGTCGCCGCTGCCCTCGTCATGTGAGTGATGACACGGCTTGGGAGGAACTTTACTTGTTCGCACAAATTCTTGTATGATTATCATTAATGAAGGGTTGGGTTAGAGTTCTAGACATGGTCATACCGAAATAAACTTTAATCACGCTCCACGTTCTCTGTCCTTTAGGCAGCCACGATAATCAAATTAAGCTCATATCTAATGCGTGGTTGGCGGGAAGACCCGGGCCTCTTTGAGTGAAAAGCCCCCAATTAATACAGTATTCTCAACCAATATCCATGGGGTACCACGACTTCTGTGAGGTTCAGGACAAAACCTTTTCAGATCACAGCGAGTTCATAATGACAACAGTAAATTCAGAAAAAAAGTCTTCACCGAGATATAATTTACAAGGAGACATGAGCGGAATGACATGTTCTGGCAAGTGGTTGTGCAAAGCCATACCAGTTGGCGTGTGAACGTGTCTATCGACCTCAGATGATAACAAGCCATGGTCCGAGCACAGATGTTCGGGGAGACCTGAGAATTTCACAGATCAAGGAGCTCGCAAAGAGAGGACATCTCGAATGAGTTGGTCGAAAAGCGAAGTTAAACTACTGTTGTGACTCAGGCCCTGTGCAGAGTATCACAATGCAGGAAATGTACCATGAGCCCTTGATCTCGGCATTCTCCTACAAGGGTTTGCCCTTTTAATTTAGGGTGAATAAATGCAGAGTGGATGTCACAAGGAAGGTGACGCTTCCTTGAGAATTCTGTTATCTGCAGCAGAGTACCAAAGGTCCTTCGCACGGAAATACTGTCTTGTACGGTTCATCATCGCTGTCAAATTTGACAGTGGCTTCCTCTGGGACCAAGCATATCATGTTGATGGACCAAAGTTGAGCACGGAAATGGAGTATCGTGCAAGAACATACAGGAGATTATACGTCTACATGGCCATCGCGAATCCATGATGGTTATACGACAACTTTCTTCATTTCCTATAGAGATTCCACAGAATAAAGATCCGGAAAGCAGGCCTGAGTAATCTGGGCCCTTTGACAATCGCTCATAGCTGGGGTCATTTTTGACACGATGTTCCGCCGTAGTGTAAACACAGGGCAGCATAGTCCGCACATAGGTCTTAGTAAACTTAAATCTTCGCAAGAATAGAGGGCCATGACCTAAACCTCGCGCGATCCCGTGTACCGAGTGCGCTGCACAATGGCCGCCAAAAGGTATAAGGGCCGGGGGACGACCTGAATCACTTACACATCTCATTTAAGCTTTTCACGGGCCCCTGCGTTCGAAATGCACTTTAAATTACCGAGGGCCAGTAGAAGAGCTTGACAGATTTGAGTTCTTCCATTTCGGAATCTAGAATAAATTCTATTTACCTCTCCGCACACAGGCGGTCCTCTCTCCCAATGAGCATTAAAGTCGAGCGGAAAATTTAAGCGGACTCTCACTGGTTCAACTCCACGACTTATCTACCGAACACGGGGCTCATATGATTCCTAAGGAGAAGAAGAATACTTCTGTTGTTGTAAAAGTATTAATGAAGGGGAGGAAAGGGGATAGCTAGAGGAAGGGGAAGCAGGACGAAGATCACATACCATTCAATTTCATAGGTTGGCAAGTGTAAATCATGTTCTCTGTGATTCTTCACACTCCTCTGGGCCAGCTAGGTTTTTGTATTCAATTTTTTGTGTACTGTTGCTGAGATTTGTATCCTCTCAAGCGAATCAGGGGCGGCCATGTTGGTGAACACTTCATGAACTTGCGTGCCAAACCTTTCACCGTGAACAAGTAGACACGTCAAACTTTACATGTAAAGCTTTGATGCTCTATACAACCATTACAAGGCAAAACACCCTAAATAAACTCTTGTAATGAAGTCCGGGTAACTGATTATTGGCCCAAGGGAACGCACAACTTGACAATTTCTAGGTATGCTATTCTTTAGAGTCCAAGATTTGAACTTTCCTCATTCTAGGATACTATAAAATTCCCCTACCTCTCTTCCTCTTTCCCTCTTCATCATTATTTCATCTTAATCACATTCGACCAAACAGTCCAACTTTCGATAACTCACATAAACACCAGTAACATAACGTAACATTCAACCATCCACCTTGCTCTTATTAATCTTTCTTTTGCTAACATACCTAAGCTACAATGGCAAAAAACAGAGAAGGACGCAGGAACGAAGCAGACCAAAAGGTTGCTTGTAAAAAGTGCCGTGATGGGCACCGAACAAGTAAATGCGAAGATAAGCCTGGACACCAAAGTAAGTACATGCTCTTTCTTACATCTAAACCTGTATAATGAAACGTTGCTAATATTTAACAGACGATGTGCAGGTGATCAGGGACAGTGGTCGTCCAAAGGGTGCCAAGACAGACCGTATCAGAGTCGCAGAACGAAGGGAGGTGAAGAGGCAACGCCAAGTGCGAAAAGAGCTCGAGGAGAGAGAAGCTGCTTTTCAGCAACAAGCTGAATTCTACTGCGCTGAAAGAGCCGTCTCTGACCCCCCTTCTCTTAAAGAGAACTTCACGGCCCAAGCTGCTGGGAATCAGCAGCTTCCTGATGTCTCTGGCCGCCACCAGTTTGGTGGCCTTTTCCCCGCCCAGACTGCTGGCGCTCTTGGGCCTTCCCAGTACCCTCTGCCTACTCCTGTTGTCTCCTCTGCTCCCTCCAGTGTTCGCCCTTCCTTTCGCCAGGTTCCTGCGCCTCAGCAGGTACCTTCTGTCTCTGGTGCCCCGGGTGCTGGTGGGCTTGCTGACCGTTCTGCTATTGACCGTTCTGTTTCTCGTCCTGGTCCCTCTTCTGCTCTCCCATCTCCTCTCCCTCAGCGGTTTCAAAACGGCTTGGGGGGTCAGAATCCTTTTGTCCCGGTCTCCCGCCACGTTCCCAGCTTCCCTATTGATGCTCCTATCCCAGACACCTCTGTTCCCTCTGGCGTCTATGATAATTCCTACGGCATGGGTTTTAACACTTCCTCATCTGGCTCCGGCAACCTTCCCCTTCCTATGTCCCATTCTGTCCCTGCTATGCCGAATTCTCAAACTGTCGGGGATTTCTTTCCCCACACTGGTCAACAGAATTCCTTTGTCTCTCGCTTCGACAACTTCTTCGCACAAGGTGCTCAAGTCAGCATGGGGGGTCAGTTTGGGCAGGGATCCAATGATGGGTTGAATGAACCTGTGGCCCCAGGTCTCATGGAGGCACCAAGAGCGGCCGTTAAAGATGTTTTTCCAGTCTCTGCAATGCTGGCCACCAACCTTGCTTTGCTTGACGAGAGGGCTGAGCTGGGAGGCCGGGACCAAGTCATAGCTGAGCCACTTGCTCAGTCCATCCCGGTGACAAACTCTCGCTCCTCGTCTTCTACCCCCCCTTCGTCCTCTAGCAGTTTGTGGGATCATGGTCACCACTCGTCTTCTTCTGGTCCGCCGTCTTTGGAGGCTTCCCCCATCATGAGACCTGAAGAATCTGGTGCTCAGACTAACGAGGAGATACCAGTTTCTTCAGGTCAACTGTCTTCCTCGCATCCCTCTTTGGATTCTGACGCCTCTGAGACTCAGAGTGCCGAGGAGGATCAGTACGGCACCGGCCAAGAGATATATGAGGTCCCCGTGGTACCGACTTCCAACCTCTTGTCTTCCTCCCCAGATCCGAATGATATGTCTTGGTTGGACAATCAATATACTGATCACGAACTAGACTGGAGGATACATCAGGGGGAGTTTTCAAACGGGAAGGTGGCAGACGGGTCTAAGTCACCTTGCTCGGCTTTCTTCGATTCCTGAGGCAGAGCAGACTCCAGGGGTTAAATCGTCGGCGAAAGGCAGAGTAACAGCGCGTTATAGATAGAATTGGAACGCATAGAATCGAATAAAGAGTTCATTGTCAAGTTTACTGGTTCTACTTTGGCCAGTGCTGAACCTGGGTTTGAAGTAAGGAGTTATTCTGGTTCTGGTACTTGTGGCATATATTGGAGAAGTACCGGAATCGGAATTACAATCCGCTGTCACGGGGAATTTCAATCAGGAGTTAAAATAAATATGAAGAGGATAGATAGTTATCTTTCTTCGGCTTTGCACGGCGTTACTGGTGGTAAGATACCCCTCGAAAAGAATTCGGAATCTCATTGAGTCGTTAGTCTGGGAATGTAAAGTGAAGCTGAAGATTAATAATATATAGATAAAGCTTGGACTATAATGGAGCTATTACTCGGTTGGCCGTCGTTAGCCAATACTAATTTCACTATATATTAAAAAGACTCCAACTATTGCTTCTGTATACTCATCAACGACGTCGTTTCCGAGTCAAACTCGAATACACAGCCTTTCATTCGTCCACGTTACAGAAAAGTCTGTGCCTGAAACTTTCGATAATTAGACATAATTAATCTGCACCTACCCAAGCGACACACGCAACAGCCGCGGTGGCAGCGGCTGCGCCCAAAATCAACATCTGCAGCCCTTCAATGACCCACGAACGCACTGACAAATCTCCCGTCTGCAGCATGTAACTTTTCCCTGCTCCAAATGCAAATAAAACAAAAAGACAAAGGCACGAACTCCATTGTAGACCAAGGCCGACTGTACTACTGAAAAAGTAAGGGAAGAGAGGAATGATACCGCCGATGGTGTAGCCTAGTGATATGGAGAGCCCGGAAATGATTGGTAATTGGGGTGTTGGTTGTGAGGATGAAAGGTCGTCTTTTAATGAATTTAATCGCGATACCACGCGTTGAAGATCTGATGGCTCTTGTTGTATGGTGTTGAGAATTGTTGTGACTGTTGAATTGGGGAGATCCAGAGGTTCCAGATGTTGTCGGACCAATTCTTCTGCTTGCGTCTGCATCTTTTCGGACTGCTCAACCATATAATCGCTTTCGCTATCTCTCTCAAAACTCTCTCTCATGTCTTCAACATCTGTCGCTTTCGTCTGTAAAGGTATGCATTCATCGCGTGCCGCGAGATATCCTCCAATTCCCATGCTAATACTGCCCGCGCACAACTCTGCCAATCCGCCGGTTATCACAGTGTCTGTCTTGCCAAGTGAACTGAGCCCAGCTGTGAGGGCGAAAGGAACAGTGAGGCCATCTGAGAAACCGAGCGTGAAGTCGGAGAGGAAGCGTTTGAAGGCTGGGCTTTGCGATGACTTCATTTTGGGTAATCCAAGTACTGACTATGAAGGTTGAGTCTTGAGAGGAGTAAGTTCAGCAAGCAAAACGCAAAATCAGAACATTTCTCCCCAATTCTCATCCTCCCACGTGTTCTATCTACCTTCCCCATGATGCATCTCATCGGTGACAAGACAGGATAGCTCACGGCATGATATTGCCGACGCAGCACAAAACAAAGCCCGCAAGCGAAGTGATCTGCATTGCACATGGTAAAACGCCGCGATCTTACAGGCCGCACGCGCTAACGACCGCTGACAAAAGTGCGCTATTTGATTCGTCTGCCCCTGGGATGGTGTCCTAGCGTCGGTTCAAAAGATCCCTGACCCAAAGGCTAATGGATGGATGGATGCATCGTTCGGCCCGTGACTTGGCGATCTAACATGTGCTTGACAAATAATATTTTGAGCATTACTGAAACATTTTTATGACAGATGGTAAAGATGAGTGTAATTGGTTGATTATTGTATCTAGACTGATCGTAGAATTGATGCTATTTACACTATCCCATCTCACACTCAGTATGTACTATAGAATAATCTACTTGGACTTGACAGGCTCATAACCCTTAGGAGGGTTAAGTCCATCATTAACCTCAATGGTATCCTTGTAGTAAGTAGGATTCTGGCTCTTCTTCCACTCCTTTCGAATGGGCTCAAAGATCTTTCGTCCAGAGAAACTATGCTCAAGATCCAAGTTGGGAGCAACATACTCTTTGTTTCCACCATTAGTGTTGAAAGGGCCGGCATAAGAAACGTTCCAGAAGTAGTGATCAATCTTGTGAGATTTCCACTTTCGGATCTTGTCGCCGGTCTTTTGAGCAACGAGCTTGAAAACGTTGGCGCCAACATCCCAACGTCCAAGGGTATCAAGGCCCCAGTTTGCTGAAACAGTGGAAATCTCAGAGTAATGGTTGTAGAAGTTGTTGTCTTCAGTTCCAACGAGGTGCTTGGGAACTGCATCGCCGAGAAGAATGCCGAGAATATGGTTTTGACGAGCGTATGTCTCGTTCTCATCCCAAGTAACAAGAACAAGAGTATTCTGCATAAAGTGCTTATCCTTGAGAAGAGGCTCAAGGAAAGTACGAGCCCACTGACCAGCAACAGTAACAGAAGTATCATGCCCATCAGAAGTCATGTTAGGAGTGATAAACATCCACTGAGGAAGTTTGTTTTCCTTGAGATCCTTGTGAAAAACAGATTTCTCAGTGTCAACAAGCGAGAGGTTCTTGATCTGAGAAAGACGCTGCTCAGAGGTCGCAATGCTGTCGTGAAGAACAGCAGGGTTGTGCTTGCGAACGTAATCATTCTTGCCGTTCTTGTGGTTCACCCACGCGAAACCCTCGAAGCCGGAGTAGGGCATGTCTTCTTGGTAAAGACCCCAGGAGATACCACGGTGCTCGAGGAGATCAATTACGGTTGAGACGTTACGAGGGTTGCGGTTGAAGTCGTCGTTTTGCATACCAAAGTAGTCTCCTGCGATGGCGGCCATGTAGTTTGGCTCCGAGGGATGGGTTACGCCAAAGTAGTTTGACAGAGTGATACCCTTCTTGCGGAGCCAGGTGAAGTTGGCTATATCAATTAGTCACCATTATCGCATCATGAAATGGATGTACTTACGATCACCGAAAGCCTTCTCATAGTTCTCATTCTCAAAATAAATGATAGCAATGCGATCAAATGCCTTGCCCTTCACCTTGGAAGTAGGACTGCTAGTCTTAGCAGTCGCAGCAGCAGCAGCTACTTCAGCAGTACCAGTCGCAGTATATGCAGTCTCCCAACCAGTCTCATGTTTGTGCTTATGCTCCTTAGGAGGCTCATAAGAGTGGCCAAGGGCCAGACCAACAACGGCCAAGAGAGTAGCAGTCTGGAACAACATGACGATTGAATGCAAACGACTTGAACTTGCGCTGAAGATCGTCACTCAATTGGCAGACTTAATGGGTTTTCATATAGTATTGTCGATCGGATATCGTGCCGTGCTCTTCTCCACCGTCGGTCAAGGTAACAGTTGGTGTATACCATGATGAACTTTTGCAATATCAATGTAACGCCAATGGATGCGAAAGGCAGGGCACGTGTGACTGTTTTGAGCAGGTTGGAGGGCCTTGCTCGCGTGCCGACTCTTCCGGTTCACTCGGGTTTAACGTCACGCTAAAAATATCCCCTGTCGAGGTGGCGTTGACTTGCATTGAGGGTTCATCTTGGAGATGGAGTTTGTTTTTTGAACGAACGACTTGACAACGTGGACTTTTCTCATGTTCAGTGCGAAAAATGGCGTATGAGATCAAGTCGCCTTGGGTGAAAGAGGATGATTGCGACTCTGAAGGTCGATGGTTCCTTGGTGATGAGTCGGAGCAGACGGCTCCAAGTAAGCGCAAAACAGCGAGGTTGACGATATTCATCGCTATCGCCGGCCTCATTTCAGTCTTTCTTCTGGCTGCACTTACTCTCAACATTAGAATCCCACACTCATCTCACAAAGAAAGCCGTCCAAAACCCCCTCAGCCAAGCAAGCCAGCTTCAACACCCAAACCAACACCTACACCAGAGACAATAAAACACCAAGAAAACATCCCATCAACACCTCAGCTTCGCGACTCATCAGAGTATATCCTCTCACAATCATGGAAACTCGATGCTCCTCCAACGACAAGAGAATATTTCTGGACCATCAACGACGCCATCCTCAATCCAGATGGTGTCTATAGACCAATGATTCTCATCAACAATCAATATCCTGGACCTCTCGTTGAGTGCAACGAAGGCGATACCATCGTTGTTCATGTCGAAAACAAAGCTGTCAATGCGACTGCGATTCATTTCCACGGCATGTTTCAGAATGGCACTAATAGCATGGACGGTACTGTTGGCATTACTCAATGCCCTATCGCTCCAAACTCAAATTTCACATACAAATTTGACGTCAAGGGCCAGCATGGGACCTATTGGTATCATGCGCATCATAGCGCACAGGCTTCAGATGGACTTCTTGGTCCTATGGTGGTTCATTCCAAGAAGGAGAGAGACCTTCAGAAGATGGATTATGCAACTGATAGGATTGTCATGGTTCAAGATCACTATCATAATCTTACTTCCGAACTATTGATGGAGTACCTTGCGCCTGATGAGGAAAACAACGAACCAGTCCCAGATAATGGTCTTATCAACGGTCGCAATGTTCGCGACTGCGCAGACTTCAAGGGCTGGTCTTGCAACACCACGGATCTCACTATACCAACGATCGATCTGGAAGCTGGTAAGCGTCACAGACTGCGTATCATCAATGTGGGCGCTTTTGCAGAGTTTCAGATTCAATTCGACGAGCATCCATTCTACGTTACTGAGGTCGATGGCACAGATGTTCACCCCGAACCCATCCATCGTGTAAACGTCCTACCAGCACAGCGATACAGCGTTGTACTTGAGACGAATGTTACTTCAACTTTGACATTCTGGATGAGAGCTAGAATGGTAACTCACTGTTTCAAGAATGAGAATGAGCGTCTACAGTCTGAAACAAGAGCTATTATTCGATACGCAGGCACAGATGAGAAACCTTCTAAAGAGCCGACGAGCAAAGAATGGCCTGATGCAATCGAAGTCATCTGCCGCGATCTAAACACCAGCGCACTCCGGCCCGTCGAAGCAATATCACCACCTCCAGCCGACGAAGTCGTAGTTCTTCGTGCAAACTTTGAGATAGGAGATTGGCGCTTGGCGAGGGGCTTCTTCAATGAATCAACTTGGCATGCGAACGCTACGCATCCATCTTTGCATAGGTTTCTCGACAGTGGTATGCAAAGTACATCTGATCAAAAGCCTATTGCTATCAACGAGAAAGTGTTCGATCGTCAAAAGGAGTTTGTGTTGGAGACAACTGGTATCCGAACGATAGACATCTCCATCAACAACTTTGACGACGGCGCTCATCCATTTCATCTTCACGGTCATAAATTCTTCCTTCTTCTTCAAGGACGAGATGGATACCCGCCAGCTGCAGCAGATCTTCCACAATATCTCGAGAAACACAATCTACTAGAGAATCCACTGAGAAGAGATACACTTACTGTCGAGGGATATGCTTGGGCTGTTATTCGCGTTGTACTAGATAACCCCGGTCTTTGGGCTTTCCATTGCCATAATACATGGCATGCAGAGTCCGGAATGGTTATGCAGATGTTGGTTAGGCCAGAGATTATGAAAGATTGGAAGGTTGCAGATGAAGAGCGGAGTATGTGTACGAGGGAGGGGATTATGAAGGGGATCAGGCCGGATGATAGTATTTGGTTTGGACAATTCCGGCGGTAGTTATGAATGAGCCCGAACTTACGTACCACATGGCTTTCCTGCTTTTATAGATGTTAATTACATGAAATTTTCTTCAAGTTGCAACGAGGATGCTCAATAATCACCGTCATCGATAGCCTTCTACTACAACGCCATGTCAGAAATTCGTTCTCGGGCAGAGAAGTTTGAAAGTGCTCATCAGAGCTTAAATTTAATCAAAACACTACCACTTAACACCAAAATCTACCTGATTGTAATCAAGCAGTTCCTGCCTCTGTTCTTGTCCTGCTGTCTCCATATTGTGACCTCAGTGAATAACTGGTAGTAGGTCACCCGAACGCGCAGATAAAAAGTCCAAATGCGACGGAGGGCGTTCTTTTGATTTATCCACAGCTTGGATCTTAAGGAACCTACCTCCTCCACGACGGCTATTTTGAATCAAGGTACTCACTTTAAAGAAGAACAGTAAATCTCGAACGGTATCCTTTCCAGGCACGAGCCTGGCATTGAACAGGCAACATTCACGGAAGCAAAGTTACTTTTTTAATTGCAACAATAGTATTTCTTTCACTTAACCTTAATTGAAATCTGTCAACAAAATTATTCCTTCAATGACGGAGCCCTGGGCCTTGTCTCCGAAAACCCGAGCATCGCTCCAATTCTTAAAACAGGCTCGGAGGATGAACTTCCGATCCCCACACAATGCCATGATTCGACCCCAGAAACACGGTTCATTTCTCTTACGAAAAAACCATATAGGTGCACGTTTAAAATCGATCATGCGCTCGTCTTCTCCATGGCGCGGAGTGAGGTCTTCCGTGGTCAGTTACGGATCGGTCGAGCGTAACGATTCCCGGATGGAGAAAGCTTCCGGATGCTAAATATGATGAATTCCTGGATTATCTAGGGCTTGGCGGATCAAATCGCCGGAGAATACTACGGATGGCGGGCCGGTAGTTGGAATTTGGCGGATGGATTGACGATTTGTTCATCTTAGTGACGCCAGTTATGGTTCGACGGATGTCAAGCCACGACTTCCGGACTGGTTGAAGACAAAGTCTATATTCGGTTAGAAATTAATTTCCTACCCTTGGCACTTTAGATATAAAATATTGAGGATTCCCTCGATTCATGAGGTTCTTCAGTTGACAAGTTCATCAGATCAACCCGCATCATGAAGTCCCTCTTCGCTCTCAGCCTCTTCACCGGCCTTTCGGTCGCCCAGAACGCAGCCTGGGCCCAATGCGGTGGAAACGGCTGGTCTGGCTCCACTACTTGTGTTTCCGGCTACAAGTGCACCGTCGTCAATGAATGGTACAGCCAATGCATTCCCGGCACTGCTGCGGAGCCTACTACTACCCTCAAGACTACTACTGGTGGCGGTAGTCAACCTACTGGTACACCTGGAAATGGAAAGTTTCTATGGGTTGGTACTAATGAGGCTGGTGCTGAGTTTGGTGAGGGCACTTTGCCCGGAACTTGGGGAAAACACTTCATTTTCCCTGATCCTGCTGCTGTTGATGTAAGTCGAGCACTATGGTGATGTGAATATGGCTGATGATATTATAGACCCTCATCTCTCAGGGTTACAACACCTTCCGTGTTCAGCTCCGCATGGAACGCACAAACCCTAGCTCCATGACCGGACCCTTCGACAACGCTTACATGAAGAACCTGACTTCAATCGTCGACCACATCACCGGCAAGGGCGCCAATGTCATTCTTGACCCTCACAACTACGGTCGCTACTTCAACAATATCATCACCTCAACCTCTGACTTCCAGACCTGGTGGAAGAACTTTGCTACTCAATTCAAGAGCAACAACAAGATCATCTTTGACACTAACAACGAGTACAACACTATGGATCAGACTCTTGTCTTGAACTTGAATCAGGCTGCTATCAACGGTATTCGTGCTGCCGGCGCTACTCAGACTATCTTTGTTGAGGGCAACCAATGGTCTGGTGCTTGGTCTTGGCCCGATGTCAACGACAACATGAAGGTCTGTATCCCCCCGTCCCCCACCTAAACCCCCAACTAACACCAACAGGCTCTCACCGACCCTCTTGACAAGATCGTCTATGAAATGCACCAATACCTCGACTCCGACAGTTCCGGCACATCACCCAACTGTGTCTCCACCACCATTGGAGTCGAGCGTCTCAAAGCCGCTACTGAATGGTTGAGGAAGAACAAGAAGGTCGGCATGATTGGTGAATTTGCCGGTGGCCCTAACGATACCTGCAAGACTGCTGTTAAGAACATGATGGACTATCTCAAGGAGAACTCTGATGTTTGGAAGGGTGTTACCTGGTGGGCTGCTGGTCCTTGGTGGGCTGATTATATGTACAGCTTTGAGCCTCCTAGTGGTACTGCTTATCAGTACTACAACTCTCTTCTCAAGACTTATATCTAAGGAGAGGTATGGGGAAGGGGCTGCGATAGGGAGGTAACAAATTGGTGTGGTCTTTTTGTTGGATTTGAAAGATTCTCAAAGAGGTACCATTTAGGATTCCCCATTTATGGATGTTCCCGGTAGCCTTAACGCAATTGATGATATATCAAACTCTGGGATCTTCAAAATCTGATGTGCCACCACTGCTCGGTATAATAAACTTCTCACGTTTATATCTAGTGTAGGCGGCCCGAAACACCCTGCATGATCGCCATGTAACCCACCTGACAGGTACGAGCTCTTTTGGGCAGAACATGAACCTTACAAGAGAGCTATAAGCACTAAGTTGTCTCCAGTTCACCAACTTCAGGTTGTTATGTGATGAAGGTCTAATAAAGTTTGCGCCTATGCTGACCTATTGAAACACTTGTCTAGGTATTTAGTTTACGTGAAGCTCGAAAACTACCTCCAACCCATCCTCCTCATCCCACTGCTCTCCAACTTCCTGAAAGCCAAACCCCTTTATGAGATTCATTGATGGCGCATTGTCTGGACTGACCGATGCCCGGACTGTCTTTACGCGAGAGTCGCTCGCAGCAGTGCCGAGGAGTATTCTCACTGCGGCTCGTGCATGGCCTTGACGACGATATAGAGGATCAATTGAGTAGCCAATCTCAACCATGCCATCTTCGTTCGGCTGACCGTGGAACCCTGCGCGCCCAACAACGGTTCCATGCGTGGTGATAACGAGGCGGGTGATCCATATGCTGTCTTTGGGGACCGCTTTGACTTGATCCGAGCGCAACTTCCATACGCTGTGACATTCGTTGGAAACAAGGTATGGAGTGTAATCATGAGAGCCTATCGTACGCGCCAAGGCAAGATTTCCGTTACCAAGTGCGTTCAAGACGGGCAGTGAGAGTTGTACAAGCTGGCGGCCTACAGCACAGTCCGACGCCGACGTCCATGGTTCGCATGATACACCCATATCTATTGCTTGAATCGATTGTGTTTATAATTAATTTCCTTGTAAGCGAGGGCTTTTAGGTAGAAGGATATGCTGTTTGCGTGGATGATGATGTAGCTCCAGTTGAGATACGGGACATAGCAATGAGTCACAGCTGACTTTGGGCGTAGGGTTATTTGGCGCTGTTGTCTGTCAAAAAGTCAAGCCTGTAGGGTAGCGGTCTTAGAGCCTGATTGAGTTTGATGCTGTCACTAATTAAGGTCATACCTATTATGGTTTCGTGGTCTAACGGTTATGACTGCGGATTCTGATTCCGCCAGCGAGGGTTCGACTCCCTCCGAGACCTTTATTTTTGCTTTTTTCTCACTCTTATTTATAATCTTAATTAACTTTTTAGGTATTATGATTATATATATATTGATATTTCCAAACCTCAAGTTGGACAATTCGCGCGTGAGCAATGCTGTAGGTACCTGTATATCAGTATGTTATACATTTAGTAATTATTCTTACATTGGCTATAATGTTGGTATCTAAAATTCATGCGCCTCGCTAATAATTATATTATATGTACAGGAAAATATAAACTCTCCAAACCGTCGCTCATCTATGGCAGCTCATGTCTCTGGTGCTGGCCGGTAGGTAACTCAACAGGTCGTTGCTCATGCATCAGCTCAGCCGCTGGCGGAGCGCCATTCTTCTCAGCAGAGTAAACGGAGCTATACGCCGGGTTTGGAGATACAGCCATTGAAGAATTGTCAGGCTTTCCGGGAGAGTCTGGTGAGCCAGTTCCAGTGACTTGATACTTGCGCTTGTTGCGGCGCCAGAAGAAGAATGCTGCGAGGGCGAGCGCAACGACACCGAGCGTGATACCTACTGAGATGCCGGCGACGGCACCGGATGAGAGGCCACTGCTACTGCTTCCACCATCGCTGCTTGTGCTACTGCTGGAAGGGTCTGAAGTGGTGGTGGCGACAGTCGTACCAGCAGTAGCGGTGATTTCGCCCGTTGACGCTGGTGGCTGTGACTTCAATCAGACCAAATTCAATACGAAAGGTCGCAGAATGTTGACTTACCGCAGTGTATAACGTAGAGTACATCTCATTATTCACTTTTCCAACACTACTCATCAACCAATGCTGTCGCGGTTGATCCCCCTCAAGATCAGAATTCATAATGACCGGGCCATCAGGGATACAGTCCATGTTCCATTTCGTTCCGTTCTTGACATTCGTTATGCGGTAGGTATCATCAGAGCCCCATAGCGAGACATCCCATTGCTGCTCTTCGCTGTCGTCGGTGGGCATCAAACACGGCCTTGTACGACGTTTCTCATTGATGATCTGTGGTCGGTAGCATACTGACAGTTGCTTCCTGACTGTCGTATCTGCACAGCGGAGTTGGTATCGGCCGGGCTTGTTTCCTATCTTTTGCTACACGACGTTAATCTATGTTCCTGTTTCGCGAGCGGGGTGACATACGAACTGCCAGTATGACTGCCTGTTAGGGTTCCCAACTCTCAAATCACCACCGGGCGCCGTGGGCTTAAGCATAGCCTTGAGATCCCCCTCATTATCATCAACAGCCCACTCGCTGAGCTGATACCACACGTTAGGGTCAAGATCAGTCGCAGGCTTGAGGTTCGACATTGTAACGAGTGGAGTCAAAGATAAACAAAAACACTGGGAGAAAAACTGAACAAGGTTAAAGTTGGGAGGAGAGAAAGGGAGGATGAGCGAAGGACTCTGTCGGTGGGTAGGGCTGAGTTGGCTCGGATTGCCAATGAGGATTTCATCTTGGCGGCTTACTGTGGGTTTAATCTCGTTGGAGATGAGAATAGACCGGCGATTGGATGGTATCTGAAATAATTGGTGACATTTTTGTTGATCAATGGAGTTTTTCTCCGCCAAGTGGGCTGTGATATTGATGATCAGCCTTGTCCGCCAGACTCGGATTTCTCCTTTTTCGCTTCTAGGTCAGTCAAAAACACCATCAGATTATCTCTAAAATTGTTAAATACTCATTCATGACCCGTCATCATGAAAATCCCATTGTGGATGCTCCTATACAGCAGAAATGCCCTTTTAATAGCCCCCAAGTTGTTGATAGACAATCCTTCTCGTGTTTAACAACGACAAGTGCATCAAAAACACTGAGCCGACCAATCAACGCGACTGTCTTTCATGCAGGTGAGACGCGATCACTGCCTTTATTGCCCGTCGCGTCCACTCAATGGAACATAATAAGCCTCCCACGTACCAATTATTTTTGAGAAGTGTTATTTAAAGTTGATCCTGGCCATGAGCTGACGCAAACCGCGCGCCCTACCTCGTATTAAATTTACGATTCTTACCATTCATGTGTCTACCTTGCCGATCATGGACAATGCGGTAACGTGCACGATAAGCTTGT
>PVPY01000662.1:0-29141 GCA_002982035.1 Fusarium algeriense
TTTATTTATTTTATATAATCTCTCTTAAATTTATAGCAATATTTTAAAAGAAATCTTAACCAAGACCGACCATTTCTTCCTGTCACCTCAGGGTCCGGCAATTATCCGAACACTCCATGATACCGCAACCTCACAGCTTCCCTTCATCAAAGAACGTCGATAATCCATCAAATACGAGACCATGAGTGAACCGCAAAGAACGGGGAGCCAAGGGCACTCCAGAAACAAGTCCATCACCAAGAGTACGCCTGCAAATGATCTTCGTTGTCGACGTTGACGCCGCATGATGCGGGGCATCGCATGTTCCTGATTGAGTGACGTTAACAAGAGCGATACCGGTGCAACACGGCTAACTCTGTCTCAGCCCGACCGAGATCCTCTACTAAAGGACCTCTCGATCTTGATGAGTGAGTCAAGAATTATAGTTCGGGTTCAACGATCTGTCATTATTGACACGTTATCATTTAGTGACCCCTTGCTTTCGCCTCAACAGCCGGCGCCCCAGCGAGTGGCTACGCATCGGAATAGAATCTCATCGCCACATCCGCGCTCATCAGCAGCAACTCCAGTCTCACAACTTGGAGAGGCGAAACCTAAAGACTTTTCGTTCCTTCTAAGGCCAGAGATCTATCACCCCCTGACACCTCTCAACGTTCCTGTCGCCTTCCGCAATCCACAGAAGCAGCCCAATCCCGAGGCCCCCATTGAGGAGCTCCTTGCTAGCGGTCACTTCAGAGCGGCGGCTATTGCTGCTGTCCAAGAACTCACAGGCTCTGGAGCCAGCGGTGGAATCAACCCTACAGATTCTAAGAGGATATTTGAGCTTCTTTACACTCGACTTGCATGTCTTACCCTGATTGATGCGACTCCCTTGGCTGCCCAAGAGGTCAAAGCCTTGGAAGATCTCAACGACATCAGGAAGTATGTAGACGAAACCACTGGAGAACACCTGGTACCATGGGAACTTAGAGTCCTCAATGTACGGCTTCAGTCACTCGGCTTTGGCGATTATCGCCGAGCTGTCATGAGTTATCACGACCTCGCCCGCGAAGCTCGTGATCGTATCAGCAAGGCAGCAGCCCAACACGATAATTCCGCAAGAGAACTCTGGAAAGCTCGGCTTCACGACCTTGGTATTCAGGTTGCAGGGGCTCTAATCGAGCTCGAAGACCTGACTGGTGCGGCGCATCACCTCAACACCTTGCGAGACCGGGGCGATGGCAAAATGGCACTCGCCAAAGCACTTCTTTGGCTTCACCTTGGTGACGTTGATAACGCAAGGGCCTGCGCACGCCAAGCCATGGGCAATGATGAAAACGTCGAGAAGCTAATCTTGGCGCTCTGTGACATGGCTGACGCAGAGTACGAGACGGCCCTTGAAGCGTGGAAGGAATTGAAAGAAAGCCTAGACGATGAGATGGTCGGTGTGAACACAGCCGTATGCTTATTGTATCTTGGACGTATACATGAGGTATGTTTATTGTGCACAAGTGTGATAAGCGACATGCTAAACTTTCTTAGGGACGCGCAATATTGGAGGACCTTGTGGATTCTGGATTATCATCTCATACTTTGTTATTCAACTTATCAACTATGTACGAGCTTTGTACTGAGAGACACAAGAATCTGAAAGTCAAGCTCACGGAACGGGTCGCTGGCCTGGAAGCTTCGACTGCAGGCTGGGAAAAGACAAACAGCGACTTTAAGCTGTAGTTTTGTCTGCAAAGTCCCGCTTCAATTCAATACATCTCTCCTGATCTGCCACAGCTCGAGTCGACATCTTGAAGTTGAAATAGATACAATAACGTGCAAGAAACCGCTGTTAGACCCATGGCTTGAGGCATCTGTAAAAAATTATACCGAAATTCAACCTAGGCATAAATTTTGATCAAGTTGAACCATCATGTCCGGGGAGCTACCCCACATTCCGCCGTTGAACCTCGGCACGGGCTTGTCGATCTCGCCGATCGCCAGGGCCAATAAAGGACTTGAATCCGGGGATGTCCATAGGCCTGCTCATTGTTCCACCAACTTTCTTTCATGACTCGATAGAATATTACACAGTAAATCAACATGTCGGACCGTGTCAGTCAACTCGCAGGCCACCTCAACTACCCCAAAGGTCTACTCGCTGGCCAGGTAGCTATCATCACAGGCAGCGGCCAAGGAATCGGTGCAGAAGCAGCCAGACTCTTCGCTAAAGAGGGCGCGAAAGTTATTGTTGCAGATATTGACGCGGGTCAGTAGCCCTCATAATATGTTTACAAGCACGCGTATCTAACTCTAACTCTAATAGAAAAGTGCAAGGCTATTGCTGATGACATCAACAAGAATGGTGGCCAGGCTATAGCTGTGCCTGGAGACATTCTCAAGGCAGAATACGTCAATGAGTTGATAAAGAAAGCTGCAGAGTTCGGCGATGGCAAGATTAACATCATCGTCAATAACGCGGGCTATACCTGGGATGGTGTCATTCACAAGATGACAGACAAGCAGTGGGATACCATTCTCGCTCTTCATTGCACTGCACCCTTTACTCTCGTTCGAGCAGCAGCACCCTACTTCCGGGTACGCGATGGCGCTCCTCGTTGCATTGTAAACATCTCATCTACATCTGGTGTGCACGGTAATGCAGGACAACTCAACTACTCTCTTGCAAAGGCGGGCATCACAGGCTTCACCAAGACGATTGCAAAGGAATGGGGCCCTGCTTTTGGCGTGAGAGCGAATACTGTTGCCTTTGGACATATCCTCACAAGATTGACGGCTGCAAAGGAGGAGGGTGCTTTTGTTACTGGACCAGATGGTGAGAAGATTGCATTGGGTATCCCGGCCAAACAGAAGCAGGCTGCGGGTGATAGTGCCTATGCAGATATTCCGCTACGCAGAGCTGGCACTGCGACCGAGGCTGCGAGCGCTGTTTTGGCTGTGGCGAGCCCATTGTTCTCATATGTAACAGGCCAGACCATTATGGTGACAGGAGGACGTAACATGTAGATACCCGGCCTGGGAGTCAGAAATAGCTCCTGGCATCAATTGACGAAGAAACGTGGTATTAGATTAAACGGTACTATACTTCCCCGAACGCCCCCATCCAACAAGATGTGTCCCTTTTGTGCATGTCATTCCCATTCTTAGACCTTGAGCCACAGGTTGAAGACACCCTGGGCATACTGAACTATCTCATCACCACCAAGCTTGCTCTCACCATACAGACGGTCGACGAACGAGATAGGAACCTCAGCAACAGTGCATCCCATAGCCTTCGCACGCACCATAAGCTCCATCTGGAAACTGTATCCCTTGCTCTCAGTGCTAGCAATAGCCTTCTCCAGCGCAGCACGCTTGTAAAGTCGGAAGCTGCCTGTAAGGTCACTCACACCAGGGCGGAGGACAGTGTCGGCGAACAAGTTGGCACCACGACTGACAAACTTGCGCTTGAGATCCCAACCGTAAACACCACCGTTTCCAGCGTAGCGAGTACCAGTGACGATGTCGTAGTTGCCCTTCTCCTGGAGAGCGACCATCTGGGGGATGAACTTGGGGTGGTGCGAGAAGTCAGCATCCATGATGATGACAAAGTTGCCGGTGACGAACTTGAGACCGTGGACGTAGGCTGTTCCGAGACCGAGTTTGCCAGCGCGGGGCTTGAGGACAACGTGGGGGGAGTAGACCTTGACGAGCTGCTGGGCAACTTCTTGGGTTCCATCGGGGGAGCCGTCGTCGACGATGATGAGTTCCCAGTCGAGATTGCTATTCGAATTAATTTTTCGCTTATTGAGTCATTTGTGAGAGGAGACTCACTTCTCAGTAAAGGTGCGGTTAAGCAACCAGGTCATGATGGGCAGGTTCTTGCGCTCATTGTAGGTAGGCAAGATAACCGAGTACTTGTTCGCCTTTGAAGCCATGGTGGGCGATTAGAAGGGGTATCGTTTCGAAGACAGATATTAAATGAGAAGCGACCTGAAGAGAAGAAAGATCAAAGATCGACCGCGAACGACAAAAGAGTGTAGAAAATTTGGGTAATCGCGTTTGTTGGATGTCTCGTCGTTATTCGCGTCAAGCCACTCTAAGGGGACACCTTGAAGCTGGCGATTGGGGATGAACAGGGGTGACTAAGCTTCACGAGGGCGCCCCTGAATGGATTGTGGCCGTGCATGACTTTGTGTGGCTGGTGAGGTACAAGCTTTGGTTTGGCCGATGCCGATCTGCTAACATGGATGATTTTGGACCATGACATGACATGCAGGTTGCAGGGCTTGAGATTGTCAATTCTGCGTCATGTCGGTCAGCCTTTGAAACAGCAGAGAGGTTTTTGGTCACTTGAGGTCTTTTTTTTTTTTTTTTTGGGCCGTCGGCCGATTATCGATATTAATCACGGCTGAATGTTGAACAAGAGCGTTTCCTTGCATTGGAACATCTACCGTCCGGTACTGAACCCAGAGCCTCTTCACCAACCTCGCGTCCAGTTCCCCAGCACAACCAAGTACCGGTACTAAGACTGTGTCTCACTGGTTCCGGCGGTCCACACCTCAAGTCCTTTTCCAGATCGGTGGCTTTCAAATGAAGTTTGTGGTTCCTTCGACAGCTCTCGACCCACCAAAGCTCCCTCTTGTTCCCCGCAAAGCAACGCACCACAACGCAAAGCAGCTCACTCGCCCGGGACTGGGCAATTAGGACTAGGAACTGGGATTAAGCAAAGGCCAATCCGAGATGACGACCAAGTCCGTCCCCATCTACAGAGTTCACACCGTCAAGTACGGGTGTTCCTTGGGCTAACCTCACAGTCCATGAGTCGCAGCCGAGCGACGAAAGGGCGCTTTTCCTTGGCCTAATGCGTGCTATGCGGTCTCCTCTTCAATTCCCTTGCTCATCCCGTCCAAGTATCTCCTCACTCGTTTCCCGCGGGTGAGGAACCTCGACGCTGTTTGTGCACACTCCGCCTCGGCTTCGGGGTTACCCATGCCTTACCAATTTGCTTCTGGCTTTTCTCTCTCTGTCTATGCTGCTTCTGTTTCTAGGCAAGGCAAGGTAGCTTTGGATGGGGATGGCTTGTGGAACCGACCGTCGTGACTTGCCTCGTGCCTTCCTCTGCCGACCTCACTCCCCTTCTTCGTGTCTCATTCCCCGACTTGACCTCCTTCCTGCATCAACATTGTGAAGCTTCCTCACTCTTGTAGCCTCAGAAAATATCGCAAATAACTCTCGTATCTATTATTGCCTTCGCCGTGTCGCGTATACATACATATATAAGCTAGAGTTGACTTGCGACAACAATTGTTACGTCATCATCATGTCGGACGGAATCGCTCCAGCTATCGACAAAGGTACGTTCCATCGCCAGCCATCTCAATGGCCTCATTTCCATCGCTTTTTATGCCGCGCTTCGCAATTGACATGTTTGCGATGGCTGTTGAGGCCTCTATGGCTCATAGCTGCGCTTATACATGGACTTCTGAGCTGACATGCCGCAGTCGGCGCACCTGAACCCACGGCCCCCGAAGCGGAGGCCGGCGCTCCCACTTTGGACACCACGACAGCTCCTTCAGAGCCCGCCAAGCCGGAGGAGACCAAGCCAACTGACGGAGCCGGCGGTCTCAAAGCCCCGCCGAAACCCGTCGAGGTCACATCCGTGCCAGAGACACCCGTCAACAACACGACTCCCGCAGGTGGCACTCCACGACCCGAGCTCAACCTCGAAGAAGAGCCAAAGGAAACGCCAAAGAATGAGGACGAGAATGCGTTCGTTACTGATTCTCAACCGACCTCGACGCCCGCCGTCTCTGCCCCAAACGATGTTCCCATGACTGACAATGCTGCCGACGACAAACCTGCGGATATCAACGGCGCTAGAAAGCCTGAAGTCAACGACGTTGCCGAAGCCGCTGCAGGCGAAAAGCGCAAGGCAGAGGAGCCCCCTGCCGCGACTAACGGTGCATCTGCTCCCGCTGTGGCAGAGAAGTCCGAGTCGGAGGAGCGCGCCGAGAAGAAGGCTCGCGTTGAAGACGTTGCAGACGAGCCGACTGCCACTGAGAACGCTGCGCCAAATGGTAAGCACAAAAATGGAAAAGCCGCAAAGAAAGACAAGAAGGTCGCACCAGCTGTTGGAAAAGCAGCACGCAAGACGCGGAGTCAGGGACCTGTCGAGGTTTAGCAGTAATGCGAAAATTTGCAGGAATCTTCCTTTGATCTCTTATGATGGTTTATGAACGCTGCAGTAGCACATGATTTTGGGGATGGGACGGCGAAAATGGCGGACGGGAATGGGAAAAGGAACAACTTCCCAAGATCTGCCGGTTCAAGGATTTGTGGGTATCAATGCGTCAGGTAGTAAACAATGTTTGCATTTGCACTTTGATCAATTTCCCGGTGAGCTTTTTATTATAACATCCTAACTGTGACTTTATCTACAGTAAAATTGTGACCACAGAGCGATTACGCTTGTATCCTTCAATCAAGCTAGCTCAACCAAGTCTCGGAGACCCATTGTTTCTTCCGGCCAAGCGGCAGTTTCGGGGATCCGCCTCGGAGAAGTGGAGTAGGTCCTGAACGTCAGGGCCGGAACATGGGTTTCGTCTGCCAATTGCTATGTTCTGAGAAGGTGATTGAAGTATAATATGGGAACAAGAATCCGGAGACCCGATTCAACTCGACCGATGCATTTGTGAATGGACGTATGCTGCTGGTTAGGGCCAATGGCCCGTTGTACGGATTCGCGCCTTGCTCCGTTCTTCCATCTCCCATGCTACAGGTCCAACTTTTGATATATGATGCTATCAAGAAAGCCCAATTTCTGTTCATCAAGAGTCTCCTGGATTGTTTGGAGTGGCTCATATGCGGTCAAGCACAGGGCATAAATTATAGCCAAGCCTTTCCGAGGAAGAACTCAATGACAGGACTGATGGTAAATCCAGTCAAGTCTAAACCACGGTCAATCGTGACCATCATCGCATTGATATACGCTAAGCCAGGCAAAGTGACAAAGAAACCCAGGAATCGTTCGTCATCATGTAGTATGTGATGAAATGGATAGGGCTGGGTTCACTTGGGGTGGATGGTGCTGGTGCATCAGCGACAGAACATGGTTACCATAAGGGGCCAAGCGTACGCGACTAGAAATCAGGCTGCCAATGTAAAGAAATTAATTTTGAATGCAGTTGATTAGAAGTTCTGCTTGTGTTCCGCCTCAAACTGTTGTAGTGAGCTGGTAATGTAGTTTTGAGGTGGTAATGAGGTTGGTATGTTCGAATGGTAGAGAAAGAAAAGAAGTCGAGTTGATGATGAAATTCAGAAGACCTAGGGTCTTCTTATATAGCTGAGATTGTATAAAACTTTATCAACTGAAGAACCCCCACAAACGTGATTTCCGAGTTTAGGTTGGCAAAGCCAACGCATGAGTGGAATACAGACTCTAAGTGCTTTAAAGTATATGCCGTTTCTTAATGCACTATTGGAAATATGTACGTCAAAGTTTAGGACGTATCAGGTGAAATTCCCAGTTTCGGCACGTTATTGTGTGAATGAAAAGTCTTCCTTCGTTTCGAACAGCGGCTAACATGATGATCGACTCGTGATCTTCGTTCAATTCTCCTACGAGAATTCTAAGAACTGACTCATAATGATTTCAAGCTCAGGATTTGCACTCTAATGTACAGTGTTTGCAGACACTGATATATAAGACATAGGGCAAAATTTAGACTACTAATAAAAACACTGGTTTCAGGAGAGAGAGAGCACCAATAGGCTCAGTGGATGCCTAAATTGGATCGAATATATCAGAATTCAAACAAAGTATCTCTTTTATCATGATCTTAGCTATGGATGATAACAACAGGGCCTAAACTCTTTCGGTTGTTATGAGGATGTAGAAAGTGATGTGGTCGATGAGGCTAAAATAGATCAGCTCCGGGAGACCAAAAGAGCCTCTGACGAAGGGCCTGAAGTAGAAGGAAAGTAAGTTGAGCAGGAGACGTGATATAGTCGTAATTCTATGTGTAAAGTTTCCGTGATGTCGAAAGTCTGGTGCCCACAAAGTTTCTGACTTAGAGCTTGTTTCAGCTCTCCTGCTCAAATTCTCCAGAATCATGGTAGGATACGTTTCAGATAAACCCTCTCCGTTCAATTATCGGAGCTTTTGGGCTTTCGGTGTGCCTCGTGTGCAGTAAGAGACAGAGAAAAAGCTGCAACACCGATTTCCAGGGGAGGGAAACGAGGGGGGAACGGCCAAGGCAAACACTCCATTTCGACTCCTTCATCAATCGCACAGAGAGTGGCCCCCCCCGTATGATCAGAGCAAACAAAAGAAGAAGAAGCCAGATAATCGCCGGGTGCACATATAGTACTTGATGCGGACGAAACAGCTATACTCGGTCGGTGCTGGCGGTACCCGGCTGCCGAAGCCCACGGCGACGGGCGCCATGGACAAAGTAATGGTCCAGCCTATGACGCTGAGATACCCCATGGTTGAATAAACCTGGTAGTGGTTTTGGTCGCGTCTGGTTTTGAGTTGGTGGAGTTGGGATTTGTGGTGTTGAGGTGATAGAGAAGGAGAAAGGGCTGTGGAGATTCTTGAGATGAGAAAGAGAAAAATCGGCCTCTTTATAGATATGAAACGAGACTCAAAGTTTCATGTTGTAAGGTTTGGTCAAACGTGTATTGCCCACAAAGTTGGTTTAGATTTCGGGTGGCCATAATTTATCCACAAGGTACCTTTTTGTATGAGTCTCAATACCAATATGGCGCCCATTCAAGCAACTCGTCGATCTCGGCGTCAGATATACCCTTTTGTTCTGAGCCTCTCCCATATGCTGTACAAAAGAGACAAGCAGCTGCCCCTATCATCTGCGTATAGAAGAAAGCCAAAAGAGGCCTTGGGCTCTCGTACGGCCAGATTATACTGGGTGAATACTGCCCCTGATCAATCGCGATGAGTATGTTTGCGAATAATTGACCCACAAACATAGCTATGAGAAGCTGTCTGAAGACCCTGTGACGTATATAGTACTCGAGGCGGCGGATGCGGTTGAGATCGCTAGGAGCAGGTGGTGCAGGACCGCCAAGGACAATCTTGAGGAACCAGCCGTAGCATGGAGCCATAAGCCACACAAATACTTCTAATAAACCCATCTTTGATGTTTGAAGTGAGGATGTCGGTATAGGCGGTATTGATCTGATTTTGCGGGAGTAGGTTGACGATTGGGGTTTTGATGTGGAGATTTTGCGGTGTTAAGGAGAAAGGAAATGGGAAAAGAGGGAAGTTGGAAAGGAAAGAGGAGAGGTCAAAAAGAAAAGAAGTGTCCTATTTGTACCTCTATGACTCCCTAATACACACTTAGTGAAATAAGGTTGGCATACATCAATGATATTGTCTTGAGGAAAGTTTATCAGATATACTTCGCCCACAAATAATTTTGATTTCGGATGAGCATGTACTTACTCCAAGAGTTACCATTTCCTTTGAGACTTAACAAACGGCCAAAATAGCTCGCCAAGGAATATCCGACTATATTGAGGTGGAATTGGTGTCGTTTGGATCTCCGCGATTCTCATATGCTGGGCCAAAGAGACCAAGAACTGTGGTGAAGGCCGTCATGAGCAAGAAGCCCCAAATAGGTTTGTCATACGACCAGACTCTGTGTGGAAAATAGTGGCCACGATCAATCGCGATAAGCATGTTCAAATACCCATATGCTGTCATGGCGAGAAACATGCTTCGAAACCGTCGGTGAAACAGGTAGTACTGGAGGCGGGCGATCCGGCTGAGATCCTTGGGTGCGGGTGGTGCAGGACCGCCAAAGCAGTCCTTGAGTAATAGGCCACAGAACATAAAAAGTATGATCAGAAACTTAATCTAAATCATTTTTGACGTATTTATATGAGTGTATCGAAAATGGGTGGTGCCTTGTCGTGTTGTTGGTGCGCTTTGACGACTCTGGAATGCGGGAGGAAGCGAAAAGGGGTGAAGTAGGATAAGGAAGAAGAGAGCGGCTGGGGTAACTGAAACTACGCAAGAGTTTTTGCCTTTTAGCCTGAGCCCCGGTGCTCTTTGATCCAGGATGCACTTTATATTGACGGGACTGCCGTGTAAACTCTGACTTGTGTCTGCATAGCCTTCCATTTGCGTTTCGAAAAGAGATTGATAAACGAGTACCGGTAAGTTGTGACTGTTGTCATGTGTAACCCAAGGTTGAAGATAAGCTTTCAGTCATAAGTCTCAGCTGCAACACAGCTAGCTCGCATTGTATATTCGCGTCGCTGGCATAGTATCATAAAAGGTGAGTAAGCAAGGCTGGGCTTTTGGACCACGCTGTTGTGTGAAAGGAGCTACAGCAAACTGCTGTCCAAGCTCCAACATCAATGAAGCGTTGCCATAGGCGAGTCTGTGTGAAAAGGTAGCTACGGCCCTAATACAACGTTCCTATAATTCCACGGAGGCGTACATAGCAAGTGGCATCGGGTACTTGTCGGATGTTTTGAGGACAAAGAGCTTCTGGTGTATTAACAGATGGGCGAGCAGGCAGAAATAGTAAGACTGAAGACGCAGGCTTCAGTTGTTGACTGGTCGTTTAAGAAGAAGAAGGAGAAGAAGGAGGAGGAGGAGGAAATGCCATCGGTTGGGATCCTCAGTAGCGGAGTGAGAAAGCCTTATGGATGGAGTTGCTCATGAGCGGCCAGCGATATGGGCTTAATAGACACTGAGCTTGGGATATCCCGAGAAGTCAATACGAATACAGTTAAAGATTTTACCAAAGTTGCCACTAGCATTTTCTGAGCCGACTGCAAGCGAAATCCCTATCTGTAAGGCGTTGACTGAAAGGGGACCGGAATCACTGGAAAAGCTGCGATGTATACTTAGGAATATTTGTTTGCAGAACTCGATTAGGCAACTTCTAGGACATCCAAGGTTGTTTCATACTGATAGTCAGAAGTTCAGTGTGTTCTCCGTCTTCCACAGAGTAGTGCAATCGAGTGTCATAGGTACTTGAGAATTACGCAGATGGCATCTTGCATGTGGGAGGCAGTATTAGGCCTGGAACCGGAGTATCGTGGGTAGGAGCTGCCTGCTGAATGACGAGAGAGAATGTTGTGTCGATATTAGGCGATACAAAAGGTAACAAGAGGGCCAGGCAAGCCAACGTTCCCAAATGGGTCACTCTGGAGGTTGACTAGAGTCGAAGTGGAATAGGTCTTTGATCTCGCGAAGCAACTCTAACCTTTCTGCACCCAGCCTTATCGCAGAATCTAGAATAGTTGAAACTCCAGCCCTTAAAGTCGACTTCTAGCGCAGTGTCTAATTCGATGTCGAAGCTAAAAGCCTGCTGATAAGGTAGGAATCATAAAGCGGATTGGCCGTAGCAGTGTTGTTGGCCCTGCTGTTTTAGCTAATGAAGAAGGTGTTTTTCACTGAAGTTGATATTGAAGCCGAAAGTCAGCTGGTAGAACAGGAAACACAGGCTAATGAAGAAGGGAGTTTGGTTGCGCTAGAATGGATGCTGAAGACCAAAACTCTGACGGGCCACGAGGACCTAAACGAATAACGAAGAGGGTTTGTCTGGCTGGACCGATGTACAGGTACCGGGCTTGTCGAGAGGGAGCTCATCCGTCATCTCCCGCCCCGAGTGCTTGGGCGGCCTAGTATTAACCTTCATTGCTATTAAAACTGTTAAAAGTGATTCAGAAAACCTCCTTACTTCCTATTATAGTATAAGCAAGCCTTATAACCTACGCTTACCCTTTAGGTATAGACAGATAGAACGCCACAAAAGCCACTACGACCTAAAAGCCAAGGGGGGGTTCCGGAACGGCTTTTATGACCTTGAATCCTCTATCGCTAAGTAGTCGAGTGCGGTGATCTCCATCAATACTTTTCCCATAGTATAAACTAGAATATGGTAACTTGAGGTGACAGTGACATGTTTGACAAACAAGTCTGGGGGAAAGAGAATACAGTCCTGAAGATTAAAAATTGAAGGTCATTTTATTCGAAGGCAATATTCACCCTCGTTCTAGAAAAAGGAAAGAAAAACTCCATTAAACTGTAGAACAAACTATTGCGCTCTGTCAGTAATCTTTTCGTCAGCTGAGAACCTAGAATGTAGAGAGCGCCCCCTTTGTTCTTCTAGTATCAAGAGCCCGAAGTGTTGTCTTCATACCATTTCCCCCATTGTTTCGTTGAAGCCTAACCTCTATTAGATTAATTCGGACATGGCTTTTCAGCTCAGTTTGATCCTCGGTGTAAGATAGATTGACTTGCGCATTAGTCTTGTGACTGAAGACTAGTCTTCGCACCTTTAGCCCATGATTAGCATTGTTCCAACGATCGAAACCTCCAATACGGTGATAATTTATACCTGAATCTCATGAATCTCACTAGCTCCATCTGTTCCGTTTGATTAGGTACCGCTTGCCTCACATGCTGTTATCAAACCACTGATGAGATAAGTCGGAGCCAACAAGAGTAACACTGCTTTCTCCCAGTCTGCGGGCCACCATGCGGGAATGAGGGGTTTAACTGTCGCCCAGGCTCTCTCATTGTGTCTCAAGTATGTAAAAGTAGCGGAGCCGGCGGCTAGAATACCGAGAAACTGAGTTAAGCATTATCTGCGAGACAGATAGTACGCGTAGCGAGCGATGTAGTTGAAGTGAGATGGGTCAGGCAGAGGAGGTCTGTAGCCAAAGGCGTTACGAAGCGAGGGAACTACCGCCGAAATTTGGGCAGCAGAAACAATAGAGAGGTATACATAATCCATCTTAGGAGCATGGATGCTGGAGAGGTGGGTGATATCGTGGGGAGTCATTATGTTAATGTGACTGTTGCAGAGAATAACACTAAGACTGTTGAGGAAGAGGAAGAGGAAGAGGAAGGGGGTTCAGGTGGGATTTAGAGCATCTGGAGGTCAGTGTTTGGAGAACTTATACTTGGGAAGGTGGCTATTGGCTTTAAACTCTTATCCCAAAGTAAGACGTGACAAGATCAGGGCTTTTCACGCCTATTTTGCAACTCTGCACGCAAACCTTCCGTTTCTTCACCCACAAATAGGACGAAAAAAGGGGAAAGTAAGAATCATCAATAGTACAAGGTGAGTGGATTTAGATATTAATAAAAGGTTATTCGGACTTAACTTTAGAGTCTACCATCGGGATCTCACAAGATGATTCTATTCATATGAAACGATATGGGGTTTGTTATACGTCCAAATCTGATCTATAGTGCCTGAATACAATAGAAAAGAGGACTTCTTCATGCATGTCACTCTGATGTATTTCTAAGAGCAATTAGACGGTGCCTAGTGACACGACTCCAGGTCTTCAGTGCCCAGCCATCGAGATCTTGGTGATTCTATCGTGCCAATGTTTGACGGGGTAATCGACCTTGACACCGTTGGCCTCAAGCCTTTTTTTCTCGTCATTGTTTGCGATGAAAGTTCCTGGTTCCCTGATCCCCACATAAACAGTCTTGATGGCGCCCTTGAGTCTCAAGATCCTGGTGGCGCAAGTCATGTTGCCGCTTAGTCTCTCGTTGCATGGCTCCATGGTTGTGTACAGCACGGTTTCTGGTAGAAGAACCTCATGGATGCGTTCCTCGGGGAGATTGTGCTCGTCGGCGATTTTGATAAAACAGCACTGCTCTGCGTGCGTGGTGCCTGGATCTCCTTTGTAGTCTCGTGGATACTCAAGCGAGTAACCTGTTGATAGGACTCTGCCCTTGGCGGCGTCGACAAGTACGGCCCCAACGCAGAATTTGTTGGCAGAAGGCGGTGACTTTTTGGCTTGAGTGGGTGCGAACTCCATGAATGAAAGCTTCGTGGTCCCCGACCTTGAACGTTGGATTGGTCTCGGAATCCATGGTAAGTTATTAATTGATGTGCAATAAGTAAAGAATCCTTTCAATGGGCTAAATCAATACGGCATCATCGAGAAATGTCTGCAAAGGTAAAAACCAATGTGTTTGTTCTTTATACATCTCATGCGTGATTTTTTTGACATGAATATGGGTGTTGTTACACCAAACAACTGTGCTACAGGCCACCAAAAGTACCTAAGCCTAAGGTAGAGACCCAACATCAGAGCCTAAGGCAACGGGGATTGTATTTCGGTCAACACGTTACACAAAACAACTGTGCTACAGGACACCAAAAGTGTAGAGACCTAACATCAAGGCCCAAGGCAGCAGGGCTTGTATTTCGGTCAACAGGCTTTTATGCCTTGATTTTAGTGATTGGAAATCTCTCTTGTCCCTTATTAATTACTTGTCGATTCTTGTTTTAATGGATAGACCATCGTCACTTTGGACAAGTCTGTATAACGACAGTTGACACCCCACGCACTCACTGAAGTATACTGGGTTTCATGGGCTACAATGGTTAAGTCCCACTTCCCCTCTGTCTAAGAATTCGACTCGATTGCTGACTGCGGTAAGTTAGTTCTCTCGAAAGCAGTGGCGCTCAAAGCCCGATCTGCATCCCAGCACCTCCTCAAGCAGTCGTGACTCGGCCAGGGGTTTGAGGGACCTGTTTCCTCTACCAAGACCCCAGTCCAGGACGTCAACTACCTTGGACGATCAACCGACTGATAAAGGACCACTTGGACTGAGTCTTTTGTATTGCCCGTCAGAGCCCGAGATCGACCTCATCTTTGTTCATGGCCTAGGTGGCAATTCAAGAAAAACATGGAGCAAGTCGTTTGAAGACCAGTCTCATTTCTGGCCCAAGGACTGGCTTCCCCAGGATCCAGTGTTTAGAAATGTCCGTATTCATAGCTATGGATACGACTCGTACTATTTGAAAGGTAGGGATGACTGCTTGGATATTCATCACATCGGCAAATCATTCTGGGCGCGATCAGTATCTCGCCATGCATTGCCAATTCCAGTACATACATCATTATTATCGGCCACAGTATGGGTGGCCTGGTGATAAAGAAAGTATACATCCTAGCAAAACAGGATGCACAACACAAAGCGCTGGCTAGACGGTTTACCGCATTCTATTTCCTGGCCACGCCGCATCGTGGTGCCAACTCGGCAAAGATTCTCAAGAACCTCCTCAAGATCGCATACGACCGCACTTATGTTGGCGACCTGGAGCCGAACTCTGAAGCGGTCCAAGTGATCAATGATGAATTTCGTCACTTTTCGTCCGACCTTGATCTCTGGTCATTTTATGAAACGCAGAATATGAGATGCTTTAGCTCACTTATCGTCGACCCAGAGTCGGCTGTCCTTGGGTATCGTGGAGAGAAGCAAATACCAATGACTGCTAATCACTACTCAATATGCAAGTTTGACACGCCTCAAGATCCCAATTACATACTCTTACGAGACTCACTTGTCTCGACCGTGGGGAAAAGTAATACAGCAATTCTGCAGAAGAAGGATGAGATGATCAAGGCCCTCAAGAAGTACCTCCAAGTTTCCGACATGTTAGACGATGATCTTGCAAATGTCCGCGAAGCTCGGATGCAGGGGTCGTGCGAGTGGATTTCGCATAAAGACAGCTACGTGGAATGGAGGGATGGTGAAGGCGATGACAGAACATTATGGATTAAAGGCAAGCCCGCAAGTGGGAAATCTGTCCTTGCCGGCTATATCATCGATCAGCTCAAGGGTTCGGGACAAGCTTGCAGCTACTTCTTCTTCAGACACGGGGACAGGTCCAAGGCTAACCTAGGCCGTTGCCTCCGATGCCTCGCCTTTCAGATTGCAACATCCAATGCTGAAGCCATGGAACTTATCTTAAAAATGCAGGAGGATGGCATCTGCTTCGATGGTGTTGACGAACGCACACTCTGGAGGATCCTGTTTCTTTCTGGTATCTTTCGGACCGCAATGACTAGGCATTACTGGGTTATTGATGCCTTAGACGAGTGTTCGAATCCTCTGGTTCTTTTGAATTCCATTATTTCTAACGTGAATGAGTTTATATCATTGAGAATTCTGGTCACGAGTCGAGATACTGTCGAGTTGGACCAGGGTTTCTCGACCACTCCGACAAATATGGTCCAGATTTTACCAGTCTCTATAATGGACACACAATCAGATCTCAAACTCTTGATCGATGGCAGGAGCCAAGCCTTAGGAGTCGCGAGACCTGAAGATCGAGGCGCGCTGGCCGAGAAGATTTTAGTTAAATCTAGGGGGTCTTTTTTGTGGACAATTCTGGTCATCGAGGAACTCCAGCGCTGCCACAATAGAAAGGAAATTCACCAGATCCTTAAAGACGTGCCAAGAGGCATGAAGCCGCTATATAAGCGGACTCTTAACTACATGTCACAAGTCACTCGGGGAAAGGAGCTAGCGAAGGCCATCCTCATGTGGGCAGCTTGTGCAGTTCGGCCGATGACGATTGGTGAACTAGATGGTGCTCTGGCCTTGGATATCCACGATTCATTCCCGAACTTGGAGGAGAGTATCACCACGCTCTGTGGTCAGTTAGTGGTTGTGGACAAACACGGGCGAGTCAATATGGTGCATGAAACTGCCAGAGAATTCCTCATAACTGGTGGATTAGAGTCCGAGTTCTACATCAACGAAGCTCAAGCCCACACTCGAATGGCCGAGGTATGTCTTAGCTACCTTGTGGGAGATGAAATGAAACCCCCAAGCAACAGACGGCGCCATTCTTCAGCAAGCTTGCCAACAAGACAAGATTTCGCCGTCTATACTTATACAGCATACTCCTATCACCTCTGGAAAGCTGATCCGTTGGCCACAGGAGCATTCCAGCTTATCACTCAGTTCCTGAAAGTCAACGTACTCACTTGGATCGAAACGATTGCCGACTCGCAAAACCTCACTCACCTTATCTATACCTCTAAGCATCTCAAAGACTACACGAATCGATGTGTCATTGAGCATTCACCACTAGATCCTCAGATGCGGGCGCTACGACAGTGGAGCATGGACCTTGCTCGGATTCCCGCCATGTTTGCCAACGCCCTTACGGTGTCGCCGTCAGCAATATACTCATCGATACCTCCGTTCTGCCCCACTGAGTCTATGGTATACAAAGTCCGGGGCTCAAACTAGAGGCTTTCAGTCCTTGGCCCGTGTACTAAACAGTGGGATGATAGAATGTTGTGCATCGGTTTTCGCAAGGGCCAACCAAGGGCTTTACGTTATGGGGACGGATTCCTGGCCGTGGCACTCAGCTCAGGGGCTGTCGTGTTGTATTATGCTGCATCCTATCAGGAGTATAAGGTCTTGGAACATGGTGAAGCTGTTAACTTCGTTGCCTTCAAGACTAAATCCGACCTCATAGCGACTTGTGGTTTCAAGACGACCAAGGTCTGGGACATCAGAACGGGACAACTGGTCCACAACCTCACGAGCCCTCACATCCACTGGGAATGGAATCCAACGGGGATATGCTCTTGATTGCGAGCCGCAACAACTGTGTCGAGACTTGGAATTTGGGGCGTGAAACCCAGGCCGAGTCGGTGCGGAGGCCATGGGGTGACATTAATACACCAGAGACGAAACGAACGCCTCTGCTGGGTGTTCCATGCGCACTAACTCTCTCTATCAGCCATGGGATGCTTGCTGTCGCCTATAACGGGCAACCCATCATGCTATGGGATATGGAAGAGGACACTTATGCTGGTAGCTGCGGAAAGAAGCTCTCAAGTGGGGAGACATCCACGCATGTCGTCGTGGCTCTTGCTTTTAACCCTAATCCTGACATAGACCTTCTCGCAGTGGCATACCTCGACGGTGACCTCGCTCTCCTTGACCCCTATGCCGACCGGCAGCTGGAGTGCTTTCGTGCCAATTGCCAAACCCTCGCACCAAGCCCCAATGGACGTTTCCTCTCAGCGGGTGGTGCAAATGGTGTTATTCACGTTTATGAATTCGAATCGCTCAAGCTCCTCTATAGGGTCAAGTCATCCAACTCCTATATTAAGCAGCTTGCTTTTGCTAAGGACAGTATGCTACTTGCCGATATACGAGGTAGTCAGTGCACTGTCTGGAAACCTGAAGCTCTGTTAAGGGAGTCTCTGAGTGATGGCAGCAGTGGGCCTACTTACGCTACATTAACTGAGACGGTTTCCATGGAGGCCAAAGCGAAAGTCACTTCTATGGCGGTCCATCACACGTCTGCAGTCATCTTTTATGGGAAGGATGATGGATCAGTCGTCCTATATGAGCGAAAAAAAGGGCAGAGAGCTTGGGGGTTCTCTACAGGCACAAGTCCCAAGTCCGTCTGTTGGCCTGGATCGAACAAAGAGACGCTCTCCTTAGCATCGATGCTTCCAACAGGATCTTTTTATAGAGGATCCAGAAGTCAGCGGACGAAGGTTGGCTCAACGATCCGACAGAACTCTTCAAGACCCATCTCGACTCTGAGAAGGCAATCACAGATGTCCTAGTAGGAGAAATAGCGGCCAAGTTCCTGGTGTCAAATCGCGAGTTCGATTATCTGTTCGACTTGGATAGCGGTAAGAAAGAGATGGAGCGAACCCATCCAGAAGCGTTAGGCACCCGGAAATGGCTCCTTCATCCACGGTCCTATCAACATCTAATCTGTGTAGACAATGTCAAGGCATGCGCCTACTGCTGGCGTGACTTGACCGAAGTCTCTTCCATTGCACTTCCAGTAGACGACGGTTTGGTAGAGCTTACAAATGCGGTCTTGCTTTCGCTTGGTCAGAAACACAGAACTGTGCTCCACTTGATACATCCAAGCAGTACCGCCAACATGAGCAGAATTGCGGTCATCGATGCAGACAGTCTCAGTGTTGAAGACAGCGATACCAGCTCCTTGCCGAGGAAGCAATCAGATGCTGCGGCGATGCTGGATCAATCTACCACTAGCGACATGGTAGATATTGTCAAGGCAGCGAGCCCGACCGCTGCGCTCTTTTCACCTGTGACTCAATTCAAATTAAATATTGCACATGTAATAGGTGTTGATGAATCTAGCAGACTCATATTTCTGAACCAATCTTATTGGGTATGCTCAGTTGATATCAGTGCCAGCGAGTTAGAGATTACGCAACGCAAAGACGAACCGCCGATTGAGGTCGTTGAGCACTTTTTTATTCCGTACGACTGGTTTGCTGGGAAGAGAGACATTGTTTGTGCCTTGGCAAAGAGGGATATTACATTAACTCGCGGTGGTAACCTGGCAGTAGTCAGGGGCGGCATTTAGTAGAGAACGGCCGCATTTCATACAGTGAGTGGTCTGGACAGCTACATGATCTTGTCCGGCCCAATTTTTGAGATTTTGTCTGATTATATATCTACACAGCTATTCTTATGAAGAGTTATTCTGGCCTTTCTGAACTGCGTCTTGCCGAACCATCTAGGAGCGGATTTGGGCTTTGCTCAGTTAACAATGTGCAGCTCCATCAGTCAACAGTGTGCTGTTGGTGTTGTATTTTCTTTCACCTATTCTCATGACTACAGATCTTGTCACACCAAGTTTATTCAGATGCTCTTCGATAGCTTCACCAGCACTCTTCCCTTCCACGGTCCCAGGTGTTACCGCGATATCATATCAGCCTGTTGAACCTGACAGACAGGCAGCCTACCCTCTGAGGCACCTGCCTGGGCACCAGTGCAAGCCACTTTAGGCCGCTTTAGGCCACCTTGGCTGGCTGCCAAGCAGGGTTGCTGACAGTGGAGCCATTGGATTAAGCACTCAATTGCTGAGACACTCTGTCAGAGACCCTTCCTTTCAAGCCTCTAACAGAATTCAACTTTTTTGTACATATAAAGAATACCTTACAGCCTAGTATAAGCCTGTTCATATTAATGACCTATCTTCAAATATATATATTTATCAGCCTATTTTGAAGATATCTTATCAGCACCCTGTGGGCCTGCCAAAATCCTATCAAACGGGTAGGAAGCGCGCGAAAGCACTTTTGTTTTGTGGTGGGCGCTTGCCGATTCGCCCAGGCAAACATGTCTGTCTGTCAGTGGGTGCAAATCATGCAGAGCAGGAACACTGAGGCATAATAAAACTGTTTCTTACCTAACCTTCACAGCTCGATTTGATTTACCTTAGGTGTTGGTACGATGAACAGATTCTGCAAAGTCCAAAATGGAGCACAACAATACTCGCGACCATGAATTCGGTGCGGGCAGTACCAACATCGACCCAGCTGTGTTGAGGGGTAAGCAAGCAAGAAGCCCTTGGCGAACTGTAATATTGTCTTCATATTGACTGCTTTATAAGAGCTGCCAAAGGGATGCAAGGTCACTTCCACCGAGAACCATGGGGTAAGCTTCTGGGCGAAGACGGGCCGCATCGATGTTTTGCTCAACGATGGAACTCCTCAGTCCTTTTTCATCAAGGTCCTTGCGAAAAATGCAGGCATGAATATGACAAAGGGGGGGTTCCATTCTATGAACGCGATCCATGAGGTTCTTCCAGAATTTGTTCCCAAGCCCATCGCGTGCGGCACTTACGAGACAATGCAAGACACACACTTCTTCCTCAGCGAGTTTCGAGAAATGGCGGATGACATGCCCGACCCTGACAAGTTTGCTTCTCTTCTGTCAGCAATGCACCAGAAAAGTGTATCGCCTACCAGCAAGTTCGGCTTCCACATCACCACTTACGCAGGAAACTTACCCCAGTACGTGGCGTGGGAAGATAGCTGGGAGACATTCTTCGCCAAGTCCATGAGACAGGCTCTTGACCTGGAGATTGAAATGAAAGGGGTGAGCGACGAGCTAGAGGTTCTCTCAGAAGCGCTTTTCGAAAAGGTCATCCCCAAGGCTCCTCAGGCCTCTCGAGAGTGACGGCCGGAGTGTGAAACCTTCGCTGGTTCATGGGGGTCTTTGGTATGCAAATGCAGGGATTGATGTCGAGAACGATCAACCTCTTGTCTTTGATACATGCTGCTTCTTTGTACATAGCGAATGTATGCTCCCGACCTTCAACGGAGACCATCACTTCTGCTAACCAGCTTGAATCCGCAGATGAGTTTGGCCAGTGGCGACCAGCTTGTAATAGGTTTGGATATGAATATATCGCTGCCTACAACACATTTGCTCAGATCTCGGCACCTGAAGAGGACTTTGAAGGTCGCTTAGACCTCTATAGGCTGTGAGAGCAGAAACTCGTTTCCCTCTTGCTGGTCAACATAGCTAATATCAAGCTAGGAGATTTGACACTCACGTGTCAGCCCTTTTTTTCAATAACGAGACACTTCGGACACAGTGAGGGGATTCTAAAATTGTTGTATGTTCTAGCTAATGGGTTTATAGGGTCCTTGATGTTATGAGAGATTTGGTACGGAGGTATGGTTAGTGGACAGAAGCAACATACCATATCATAGTAGGTCGTAAAAGGATTTGTTTATCTACAGCTCCTCCACAAACCTTCAAGTTCCGATCATTTACCCCTGGCAGGCCAACCAAGCAATCCCAATTTCGCAACTCTGCAGTCATACGTGTTCTGATAAACCTTTTTCTCGTCCTGGAAGGCAAAAGGACAAAATCTTCTAGACATCAATGGAACTTGCGATGCTTGCAACCCTTGATTCGCAAAGTAAACCCAACCTTGGTCCGGCCAAAACAGTACAAACAAAGACCTTTTGCTTTGACCCCGTGCACAAGCTTGTGATTGCGTTGTTCTTCGATTGCCACTGATATAGTAGTTAGTATTTAGCTCACAAGATGGCACGAGACACCCCCGGACCGTTGAGGCTGTGTTGTAGGAAGGCTTAGGGATGGCAGAAAACCTAAGACCTCGATCCTAAGTGATAAAAAATTTGGGTAAGTTTAGAATAAATTTAGCAGGCTCTTTAATTGGTTTATTTTTTGCGCCCTAACTTTAGGTCTTAAGTCTTCTGACACCCCAGGGAAGGGAAGTTTGATAGTTAGCGGATGACTTACAGCAAAGTCTAAGCCCAAGCACTTTGTCGTGCATGCCAGCGACGTGGCCCAAGTGAGAGGCTTGAAGCTGCTTGATGAGCTTTTTACTAAAAGTAAAGAAAGCTTCAGAGTTTTGCAGCCAGTAGGCAGCAATTGTGAGTTGCCATATTTCTTCAGGGTCATCTGCCCAAGCATACTTCGCGAACCAATACGCTGAAGCGAAAGTGAAGCGCGACACAATATCGTATTTATCAGCAAGAATAGCAAGCCTCTGAATGTCATCGGGGTCAAAGTCCTTGGTCGAAGGATCAGCGCCGTAAAGCACGAGGATGGCGTTGTCGAAAGCTATCTCATCGTCATCGGGAAGTTCGAGAACCATCTCGGGATCTCCAGGTTGTCGACTGCGCAAGCGATGGCCTTCTTCAAAGTTTGGTCCAAACATTACTGCGAAGACGGGCGAAATCTCGCACAGGAAGCTTGATGAAACCCTGTAGAGCTTCCTCCCTGGACCAATCGCGAGGATCAAGTCGCCGCCGGTGATCAATTCTCGGACATGTGGACCTAGAGTCTCGGTGGACTCGTCAGAGTCTTGCACGATAGCTTGTTCTGAGTTCAGGTCCATCTGAGACCAAGCGTAGCGGGCGTCTTGGGAAGAGGTAGTCGAAGAAGAAAGGTTGTCTGTGTTGCCTGGTGTAGCAAAATGGTCGACGGGGCACATATTGTTAAAGTCTAAGAGAGAAATGGTTGCATGTTGAGAAGGTATGCATACCCCCAGCCAGGCACAGGCCCTTATAGCTGGATGGTCTCCGTGAAGGCGAGTGATTCATGGCCATCACAGACCTCCCTTATCGCAGCATCATTTACTTACTTGCTTCACGTCTCAGCCTCTGATCAAGGGCAAGGCTGTGAGGGCATACAAATACTTTCCATACCTACCTTGACAAAGCTTAAACTTTTTAAACTTCAATTAAAACGCGTTGCGCATGGCATATAGTTTCTTTTCCATGATCTTTGAGGACTCTATTTCCAAGACAAATGACCCGAACTGTTGTGCTCAACTTCAGTGACTAGCAGACAAAGGCGTATCAAACTTTGACTCTGATTAGTCTCTTGATGTCTCTGTGACCATCTGCATACTGTAGCAGTAAACAAGTGTTCTTCCTTTTGACTTTCTGTTATCTGATTCTGTGTCGGCACCTTCTCATCGTGTGAAGCGTGAGTTACATGGACATTGGTTTAGGATATCTTCACAACCCACATCCAAGAAATGATAACACTGACCTATCAACATCAGCGACCGACAATTTAAATTTCTTCTTCTTCGAATTTTGTATTCTCCTATATTCTTTCTGATATGGTTCTGCATGTATTTGCCCAACTATTTATAATGTCTTGCTTGCCCATTTTCTCTCTCGCAAGCATCCAACCACGTCTTACCCTCTTCGCCTCATCCGCTCCGGACTCTTCCCACTCTCATAACAAATTGTAGTGATAAAGCGTCAATATGGATCTAGGTTTTCGTAGCCAATTCAATTAAGCTACCTGTGAAACGAAGATCAATTCCCTTTGACTATTCCGCCGACACAGGATTCGCAACCCAACCCTATAGGCTGTTACCCAATTTACATCCCGCGGTCACTTGCACACCTTCTTTTATCTCTTGACTTTCGCCATGTCATCCCCAACTTCTGATTTAGGGTTCTCTGCATTACAGTCAACCTCACACGAGAGCATGCCGGACCAACAGGGCGGCGACCTGATTGACCGTAGGGAACATCTTGCTTCCTCCTATCATTTGGCTGACCTTGCTACTATCTAGAGCCTCCTCTGGAGTATGGGATCATATCCGACGGCGACCTTGTGCTCATCGTCGGACAGGATAAAAGAAAGATCCGGATCACGATTCAAGCTGCCCACACCACATCCTCTGACATTAGATCTGCCCCTTTCCCAACTTCGGCCAATAAGGAATCACTGTCCCCAAGTCTTCAAACAATTACTACCAAATCTGTCTCCAGTTTCTGGGAGCTTTTTAGACCAACAGCCAAAATTTGGGTAACCCCTTGCTAAGACAAGGTCTTCTATAGTATATGACTGTCTTATAGAGTTCCCATTGCTAGCTTTAAAGCGTATTCAGACTAAGGCCGTCACAACCACGTTTAGAGACACACAAGCCAGTGATCTAATTCGACCTGGCATTTTTTAAGGTCTACATACTGATAGAACTCACACTGTTTGGTGTATGTCTTAAAGTGGTGGGCTTGTATCCTACAAACTGTCACGCAGAAACTGGTACAAACGCCAGTACCCAGTCCAGTGTCAAAATACTAAGCATCATAAGGCTATATTAAATACTAATCAAATAGCAATCCATAATTTATAAGTCTGCATGAGCTCTTAAGTCTCCGTCACAGTTCTGTCCTTGTTCCCGGATTCATCTTCAACCATCTAGCACTTTGCTCTGCCATAATCGCAAAGCCTTCCAAATAGTATCCACAACAAGCAGCAATGTCCTTTTTGTTTGAGCTCCCTTGGCCAAGAGTTTCCGCCTTTAATACAACAGAGCGGTGATGTCATTGATAGATAGTGAAGCCAACGTTCCACTTCTGGCTGTCTGCTGGTATCTGCATGTGTTTGTTTGGAGAGGGACCTCGAAAACTTCTCCGGGTTTGCGGTTGCGATATGTCGCACCCTCAGCCCTGTTCAAGTTGAACATGACATCAAAAACGGGAGATATTTGTAATTATCTACAGGTTTCAAAGGCAGAGTCACATTTCTGCACCCTGAAGATGTCGGTATAAGAATCCGCTTCAGTACAAAACTAGTTCTCTTTTTCTATATGCTCAGAAGCTTTAAGATATATATACATCCATCCGAATTAAAAGTAGGCCTTTCTATCTACAAGGTCAAGGGTTATTCCAACTACTAGTAGAGTTTGGCTTGGGAAGTTAAGTTATGAAGAGTTGAGTTCCACACTTCTTCATAGGTTTCGAGTTCTCTGGGTGGTTGAACTCTGTCCAATAGACTTTTCGAATTGCGGATCGAGACCTTACTTTCCTCGATAATAAGAATGACAACGGCGGTTCGGGAACCAGCTAGTCTTGGGCTTGGGATGGAAACTTGGGATATTCCGAGATGTGAGACGATTTTGTTAGGCCTCTCGCGAGCTGAAGGTCGAACATGTCGGCTCTAATCTTCCAAAGCTCTCTGTGCAAAGGAAAAACTGGCTTATCGTGTAGAATTGTTTATCCATTTACAAGAGACAGGCAGCCACCAATAAGTCCCAGTCTGCCTGGCGATCTTGGACGTTCATACTCGACGGGAGAGTTCTGAGCCATATGGTAGCCATAGGGCGGAACCTCGCTACCATTTCATATTTGTCTGCCATACCGAGACGTCTCGAATCTCTCGGGCCCCAATGCTTGGACATGCGGGATCCGGCCCATAGAGCACCCGGAGCGCAAACACCATCACCCCGGGCCACTCAGCCGGAAGTTCGACGGCGACCGGGTCCCTTCCTTTGAAGGAACGAACCGTCTCGCACTCGAGAATCGGCAGGGTCAGCATCCGCTCGAATACAGGTGATATATTCTTCGGGAAAGAAGCGTTGGCTTGTATCTCGGTCCTGGTGCTTCCTACAGCGAGGATCGCGTAGCATCTGGGATCACGATTAGTGGCACAGACTGATTCGTATTTTGGGAAATTGTATCTCGAGAGAAGTAACCCCGCGTTAGACATTCCAACTCGCGTTGCTGGTTGTGCCATGAAGGCGTGCCTTTTGCTCTTGGTGATAGTTTATATATAAAACACCTTGCACCCCACTAGCAGATGCCTTTCTCAACATCAGTATCCCCTGCTCCTTGATAAATGCCGAGTATCCGTTCCTAATGTACTGATCAAGCACAGTCCCTAGATGTGAAGCCATGTTGCTCTCTTTGGTGGCCTTCAACGCAAGCTTGCGTACCGGGACACCTTTGCAGTCAGCTATAATACACTAAAGTCAGGAGTAAAAAGGTGTTGAGTGGTGTAGGTCTATAGGATCAAGTTGCCCGCTATGACCCTCGAAGGAACCTCTTCACTTTTGGTCTTGCGGTATTCTCAATAAAAGGTGGGCCAGGCGTGCAAGTGCAGCACATGAATCTTTATTGTGGTGACATGTACTATGAAAAGAGGTAATCTGGTTGATCAGGTAGAATGCACTTTGTTCTAGCCATTTGTTGATATCGTTGTAATTGTCCGTACCACAACATAAAGGCATACGCTAATATCAGGATTGTCCCTTATGACTTCAGGCAAGTGTTTCTCTCAGATTTCAATAGTAATCCTTTCACTAATTGTTTAATCGTAGTAGTTTTTGGGAAAGAGGCTTGTTAAGCCGTTTATACATCTGTTGTCACAAGAATGGTTTTCGTGAATAGACAAATTTGTTCGGTAATAACATATTTAGCTTTACATTCTCCATCAAATCTTACTTACAATCACTTCAATTATGAAACTCACCTTGATTTCTGAACTGCCCTGTTCCGTATTCGATTGCCTTGTGCTAAGCAATGGAGCAAGACAAACTCACATCCGATTATTTCACCAACAAGTCAGGAGTTGAACCAGACTTCCTTGCTTCTGTCTTATTTCGAAATTCTCCGCAGATAATCTGTTTGAGCAGCTATTGCTGTGAAATCCCACTTTACGTTTGCATCCTGATATGTTGAGCCTTTGGGATTGTCTTTTACCCTCACCACTAAACAAGCATTTCTGAAAATTTTCTAATCCTATGGCACCTTGAAAGCACATCCGGGTTTTTCTTTGCTCAACATCTCTCATAGAACAGTGAGTCTTCTGCTTCTTGCGTGCAGAATTGCAAAGACAGTTACATTTTCACAACGTGCGCAAGAGGGAACATGTCAGGCCCAATACGATAGCATGGTACATTTTTATCTCTAAAGGCTTTTCCCCATGATTTATAAAGTATTTGACTCATAGGTAGATCGTGGTGTCACTTGTCTGGCCTAACCTGCGAGATGAAGCAATTTTGAACTGTAAATCAGGGGCAAAAGAATACAGGATTGATACGGTTCACTTGAGAGTCACCAAAAGAAAATATTATAACAAAAAGCAACAATATGTAATTACACCTTCAATCGATACTTCATATATTCAAATTGCGCCTTGATCAATGCTAAGTTGGTTTGCTGGCCCAGTGTTCAACGAATCCATAAGACATCGCCAACAAGTTTGATGCATGGCAAAGCCGATGGATGGATTAACACCTGCGCATCACCAGCCGACTTCCAAACACATTCTATTCCAAATCGATCTTACTCATCCCCCCCCTATCCCATTTGAAGTGGATATTGCATTTCAGGCAACTGTTTGTCTGTTTCCCCCCTCAATCACACACAATAGGCGCTCGCTTGCAACACAGCATCAGTTTCTTCTTTTGAAGAGCTTTTCAGGTTTGAAGAGTGATATTTACACTGCGCCTGCCCTGCCCGCCTCACTCAGTCCGTCATCTCTAACGGCTACCTACATCTCCAAAACAAACAAATCTCTCTTCTTTTAACATTCAACTCTTTGCAATCTACAACCTCCTTTTCGAAGTAGAAGTGGCCTTGTCTCTGATATCGATCATGGCTAGCACTCCAGCCAAGCGCCAGAAAGTCGACAAAGAGAAAGAAACGCCTGTCACCTATAATTTCGAGAGTATCGCACCAGATGGAGATGTTGTTTTTATCGTGAATGGCAAGACATGTGTGCGCGTACATTCTCTCGTCATGAGATGCGCTTCACCAGTGTTTTCCACAATGCTCGGTCCAAACTTCATGGAGGGCCAAGCTCTCGCCAACGCCAACACCCCGGTCGAGATTGCGTTACCGGAAGAAGAGGATGCGATTTGTTTTGGACGGATTTGCCAATCTCTTCACTGCCAAGCTGATACCAAAGAATGGGAACCTACGACTAAGCAACTGTGTATGGTTTGGACAATCATCGACAAGTACCGAATGAAGAAGAGCATGCAACTTTCTGTTAGCTTCTGGCTAAACGAAAAGATCAAAGGGATTTCCTACCTGGAGTATCTCTGGACCTTGTGCCTTATTTGCGCACAGAACGACGACTCGGAGTCCTTCAAAATATTTACTCGCAAACTCATTGTGTCGTCCAACAGGCTGTTTGACGAGCTTGCTAGCAACTCGGGACCCAATATCAGGAAATTCGCTTCAAGTGGCCTGACCTACAAGCTCGCAGGTATAGCGTAATGTATACATATGTTTTCTCTGTTCGATAGTACTGACTCCCCATTCTTAGCAAAGCTCCAAAACGCACGAAACGAGGCCATGAATTGTGCACTGAAATTCTTTTATGGAGAACTTCCCTTACAGCTTTCCGAACATTGTACTTGTGATCTCTCGTATTTTCGGTGCTTGACTAAGGCGCTGGGAACCGGTTCGGGTGCTATTAATCTTTTGGATCCTAAATACTCTCTCGAGCGAATTCCCCTCTTGATTAGTACCTTTTTTGATGGATGGGAGTTGGGACGCAAATCTACTTGCAGATATTGCCCGGGGTTCAGCGACACACTGAAGAAGAAGATTTCTCAGTATCGCCAACTTGAGATCGACGGACTTTGTCTGACTTGCTTTAACAGTGAGACAGGCGCCACTTGCACTTTATGCACCCAGAAATAGGCGTGACCAGGATTCGTGTCTGCTTTGAGAGAGCGTTTGCACAAAATGAAGCATCACAAACCGCACCTGAGGTTTGGTCGTTCAGTTTCGGAGATGACTCGGCAGTAGAAACGAAAGGGTTATTGCGAACAGTTTCTCACAGATCAACTTGGGAGGAAGGAAGTTCTAGTCATGCATTGCGAGTTCTTAGCTTGTGTAATGGTAGGAATCGGCAAGGAGGTGGCGACAGAAGCCTCACTTTCGGACTATCCTGGTAGTCCTGAAACTTGGGATACAAACCGAGTAACTACCTACTCAGTATGACATAGGTAAAAACAACATTTTGCAAATAATGGTTTGAGGCGTGAATGGTGATCAGTGCCTGGCTCCAAGATGACAGAAGAAGTGGCTGGCCTTACCTAGATTTCCTAAATATATATTTTTTAATTTAGGGAAAATATAAAAAAGAAAACAAAAGACTTCTATTAAAGAGTAAAAACTACATATAATTAATATTTTCTTTAGGATATTTTATATAATTTTACTTATTTAATATTAATATTTTTAAAATTTATATTATTATTTTATGAATTTAGCAACACCTAGCTGTTGCTATTGTCATACACTGTCTCAAGCATTTGTGTTGTACAATA
>PVPY01000663.1:0-34869 GCA_002982035.1 Fusarium algeriense
TGCTTGTGCTAGGCTGGGGGGGGGGGGGGAATTTGGAGAAAACACACACCTATGGCAATTGATTTACCCGCTTGGAGATGCTCCCTCGCCGCCTGCACGCACTTGTCGCGTGTCTTGAGCTGGTCCTGGTTGATGCGCTCGTACCCCAGAGGCTTGAGGGATTTCCAGTAAAACGTTGATTTTCCAGCCCCAGGCGGCCCACAGAATAAGATGATGTCCTTGTCGTTAGTTTTGTCCAATGCCACCACGGGGTTCCCCGATTCAGCGTCTTCCACGAAGGGATGCTCGGACAAGTCGAATTCACGAGCGAAACTCCGAGGCTTCTGCCCGAGAAAGAACTCCTCCGGCGTCTGATACTGGATTCCGACGTTGTGAGCAAAGTTTCTGTCTGAACAGCTAAAGTCCTTGGCTGCGGCCGCAACTCCGTCTGGGCCTTTGCCCAACGCTGCTGTACGACCCCCTGCATCGCCGACAAAGACACTATTCTCCAGATCTACCTCGGACTCCGAGATGTCGTAGTCGTCGCAGAGTTCCTTCCACATGCCTGTTCTCGGTTTTCGATATATATCGTGCTCGGTCGCCGCGTAGACGCAGGTAGGAAGGTTCAAACTATTGAGAACGGCGCTGCATTTCTGTTTAAATTCGGTAATTCGTTTCTGCGCATTGCCTTTTGGCGCTTTGGATTTGGGGTCGAAGTGCAGCGTTAGGCCTGCTTGGTTCGATAAGATGACGACCCGATATCCATCTTGATACAGCTCTCGAAGTTTGCCCGGGACCGAGTTATCCCACCATTTCCAGTCTGTTCCGCTACTTGCATGCTTCTTGCCTGAGGCGGTCGAAATGAGTGTTGAGTCGAGATCAAAGGCCGCTATTTTCCTCCTCTTTATTGTTCTATCTTCCTTGACTCCATCAAATCGACCGACTAGAAGTGTCGCGGGGGTATCGTCGTTGAGACTTCGCTCAGACCAGACAGTGGGATCTTTGGGTTTTTGCGATGCCGGCATAAAGAAGTTTGCTACAGCAGTCTCTAGGTAGGTCATGTTAGCTTTCATACACCGAGAGTGGTAGCAGCATTAAGGCACGCTGTTCCAAAGGGATCGCGCACTCACTGGTTGTCCCACTCTGAAGTTTGCGTTTGATGGGCGGCGGAGAAACAGAAGCATCAGAGGCTTTGCGCTTGGGTTGATTGCTTGAAGGCATTTTCGCGCTGGCCGAAGCGGCTGCATCTGGCTGAGTTGAGATATGTTGTTGTTGTTGTTGTTGAAGGTCGTTAGAATGCCGAGGCGTTAGTCGGGTTCAGCAGCCAACCACGCAAGCCATGCCAAGCTAGCTAGATGCAAGCACTTAACCTACAGTCTTGCATTCAACGTGGATAAACAGACGCAACATTCAGAATTTCCAGTAAATTAGAGCAGGAATGTGTAAAGAGAATTTTATCGTATCCCGCAGATACTTTTTTATTATTTCAGCCCCCATTGTGTTCTTGGTTCTGTACCAACTTGTTGTCTCGGTTGTTATGGCTTATGGACCCTGAAAAACGCGCAATCACCTTGGAAATCGCGCTAACGCGAAGTCAGTCGCGAAATCACGTGCACTGCGCCAAGCTTATGCAAGCTTGAAGCTTTGGTGGGGTAAATTTAGCAGCTCTTTCAACACTCACATGTATCAAAATTACCATCGAGAATTGAGCTTCATCCTTTAATAATGCACGAAATATTCCTCACAGCACTCATAGAGGACAAAGACTTCAGCTCAGCATGCGCTGTCCTCGGTGGTCTCACTAACATGGACCCCTGGCAATCCATCCAGCGCGTCCTCTATTTCCAAGGTCCCCAGCGGCCCATGGGTATCTCCAATCAGAGCTCCATTGAGAAGCCTATACGGAACAATACGGGTTTTCTATGGAAAGAGCTTCATCAGAATTTGACGCGGCAATCGTTCATATTACAAACGCGATATGATGTACTCAAAGATCGCGACATGGGAGTCAATGCGTCACCAATGGATCTTGATGCGATGCAGGGTGTATTGAGGTGGACGGATTTTCCTGATCCGCCGCGGGGACAACCTTTGCTTACGCAGAGGAAGAAGGTTGAGCTTTGGGATCAGAAGAAGTTGCCTTCGGTCATGCGCGACAATAACCACATGTAAGAAGCCTCCCGTTTGTAGCTCAATTATCTCTAACACAGCGCAGATTCAAGACGGAGACAATTGAGGAAGTCTACCGCTTCTACAGAGATGACATAGAATTCTGTCTAACACGACACTACTTCCTCCAACCTATAGAACACTACGTCCCCATGGAGAAAAAACAGCAACCAACTTTCCCAATGGGCAGTCTACCCCCATGGGAATCTCTTACACCAGTGGATCAGCAGAAGCGATGGTTCCTCCAGGTCAAGGCACATATCGTCCAGGATAACAAACCGGACGAGATTCGCAAGGCCCAGGATCAACTACTAGCTGTACGAAGAGAACTCGATGGAGTGTTTGAGTTCCGCGGGATTGATCGCAAGGTTCATGACACGAGGGTTATGCAACAGGTGCAGGGGGTGCAGCAATTGCCGCAGAAGGTGACCATTGGGAAGTAGGGCGTTCACCAGAGGAAGCAGCCGCGCGTGCAGTATTGAAGATGCTGCCCACTTCCCGTGTGTTGATATGGGGTTGGTTCACTTGATGTAGAGGACATGGGCACGTTGCATCTGATGATGTTTGTTGAGCTCAATTAATAGATGATACCCGGTATGATAGACGGTTCAATTGCCTAGCTATCATTCTTTTCCGACCGCATCAAGCTGGCCGTCCTGTCACATATTCGTGCACTCGACCACATAAACTCATTACGTCGTGATCGTCTCACATGCTCTCATTTCAGTTCCATTTTTGTGACCCCCGCGTGCCCTTCACTTGTTCTTCCACGTCTGATCCGCATCTGTAGCCCGTTAGCACAATCCTCTCAACCGCAACCGTTTGCTTACCCTCATGAATAACCAGACTAGGAATATCCTTCCTAGCCTCCTTCTTAACCTTCCAGTCCGTTCCGAATTTCCTATCCCTCTCCCCAACATGCTTCTCAAAGTCAAACTGTCCATCCGCCGTAAAACTCGTCATAAGTTTCGGTTCACCCAACGGCAACGTATCACCCCGATCTGTCTGCCACAAATGATACACCTTTCCATACAACTGCACAACTTGATCCATTTCATGGTTCTCGGCAACTTGCCATGCGGATTCGGGCACGGCGCGGTTTGGCATGATGAGCATTCCGGATTTTACTTCGTAGACGTGTGAGTGCCAGAGTTTGCGCTCTTCTTTGTCAAGTGTTTCGTAGAGTTTTGGTGTGATCATGTATTCAATTCCGATGAGGCGTGCGTTGGGCTCGTCGGAGTCGTAGAGGAGACATTGGCGGACATCCTCGTCTGCTGGGGTTAGTGAGTGAGATGTGCGGAGGGGATGAAACGTACTGAGATGGGCACAGTAGTGGTTTGTCTCTACGAAGCGAGAGGGATCATCGGCGTATGCGTGAAAGGCATTGAGGTGAGCACAAATATGCTTCACCGGCCGAAACTCCTACTCATCGAATGAGCTGAAGCTCTCACTATCTCCAAAGGTGACATACCTGCGTCACAGCAGCACCAGCAGTAAGGACCTGGTTCTTCGCCGAAAGAGGCTGTCCCATACCCTCATTCGTAACAGGAATATCTTTCTTTTCTTCAGCCATCTCGAATGTCGTCAAGTTAAGGTTTTGCGATCGTCAGATCTGAGATTGTGACGTTTAAGGTTCATAAATAAAGGCCGATGACGATTACGTCATAGACATACATATCGGAGTTCACTTGACACAAAAGATGTTATGGTGGCTCTTGCGGTACGTAAACATAAGATGCCTTGGAAATTCCTTGAGATTTGATGGAGCGTCAGTATGACGAGATGATGACTTCCGATGTCGTCTCGGCGCCGATGATCCACTTTCTCGGTCGGCCATCGGTGGGGTTGGTCCGGTGACCGGAAGCTACCCTAGAACTACGTACTCGCAGCTTTTGGGCTCTCTTTTCTCGTTCACATGTATGAAAACTCATGAGGAGTAATCGTCAAGATTAGTATCGCGAGGCCTGATGCATGTATTACCTGTTTACGTTAAGTGTAGCTTTGAAGAAGCCAATTAGAGTATGGGCTTGTCATTTTGTAAATATTCACGATTCATTCTCACAATTGGGACTAAGTATTGCTTTTTCTACACCATTTTATTCATCTAGTCCAAGGCCAACAAAGCAAATATTGCTCGATCGCAGACAATGTCCAGTTCAATACAAAAGGAATATCGCGATTGCAAGATGTTGAGCCACTAACAATGAGTCTCCAAACCGGATCCATACCAAGACATGTCTCTTATGCCTGGTCACATTTCATCCAAGAGCATGCCAGCACGCTCTACGGTCGACAAATATCACAAACTCTAAACTCCCAGATCAAGTTGCTCACAAACTTACTCCTTGCGGCTGTAGTGACGCCTGCGCTCCTGCAGTCCCTTCTCAAAACGAGTATACTCAGCGGACGAAGCAAGAGTGCGATTGACGATCCCTTCAATGTGCTCGCCTGAGAGCTCATCATCCTTAGCCAAGAACTTCTTGAAATCCTTACCCCGCTCAATGTTAGCCACAACACGTTTAACCCCAGGGGTCAGCAAACTAGAACTCGGCTTGGTGAACTCACTAGCTTTGGGGTTTAAACTGGTGGAGCGACGCCTGAGAGAGGTTGTAGGGTCAGAGAGGGGAGAGCTCATAGCCTGAAGGGGAAAGGAGCTGGTATGCTGAGTTTGATAGGGGGCGGCGGGCTGAGAGATGGGAGAGCTGGCAACCGGAGGGGGGAAGGAGCCAGAAGGCCGAGCACGATAGGGTTCACTTGATTGGAAGCGAGGAGAGATGAAAGCCTGAGGGGAAAAGGAGCCGATAGACGGAGTCTGATAGTGGGCAGTTGGTTGAGAGTGACGAGAGCTAAGTGTCTGGGAAGAAGGGTAGCACATAGACTGAGCGCGATAGGGGACATTGTGTTGAGTGGGATAGGGGTTCATACTGTGAGAAGGAAGGGGGCTCATTCCTTGAGATGGATAGGGAGAGACGCCCTGGTAGGGAGTGGCAGTTCCCTTCCAGGGAGGAGAGGGAGGACCGGCTGAGGCGAGGACCGGGCTATTGGGACGGAGGTGCAGGCCGCGACGCTGGGGAACCTGACCAGAGGGGAAACCACCGGGCTTGTTGCCAGCTTCACCATAATACTTGGGCTTAATAGAGGCGGTGGAGGGAGTTCGAGGTTGCTGAAGACCAGAGCTCACCTTGGGGGTAGAGTTGACTCGGGCGAGTGTCTGAGCGAAAGTAGGGGTGACGGAATCTTGGTGCTCACCCTTGACGATAGAACGACGGCGAGACATGATGAAAAAGGCAGTAGTCAAAAGGTCAGAAAGATGTTGATGGTTCTGATGTTGTTGGTTTGGGGTTAGCGTTGATAGTTGTCAAGGTGGAAGAAGATGCAATGAGATGTGAGTTGCTAGAAAGCTGGCGAGGAGGAAAAGAGAAGAGGTAAGATGGGAGAACGAATGTGAGATTATATACCGGAGAATCAGGCATTCTCTGACACTGCTTGAGATGTTCTAACAGGCACTGCTCAAGTAGTACATATTAGAACATCTTGAGCAGTGCCTGTCAGAACACCTCAAGTAGTATGTATTAGAACGTCTTGAGATGTTCTTACAGTCACTGCTTGAGATGTTCTAATAGCCACTGCTCAGGATGTTCTAATATGTGCTACTTGAGATGTTCTTACAGTCACTACTTAAGAAATTCTGATAGGCACTGCTTGAGATATTCTGACTGGCACTGTTTGGACGTTCTGATTTCCACTGCTTGCGAGAGTGTAAAGCTGCGACAAGAGAACTGCTCATACCAGCATGTTCTACTGTTAATATATATTCTAAACTCCAAACTCTAAGATTAAGCTAGTCATAAGCTTCTTACTTACGGCTAAAATAACACTTACGCTTCTACTGCCCCTGGTGCCCCTGCAGCTCTTGCTGCTTCTCCAGCTTCTACCTCTTCTCTATCTTCTCCATCCTCTGCTTGAGTCTCTCTAGCTTCAGCTGCCCCATTTCCTCCTGCTCCCGCAGCTCCTTCAGCGCCTCCTCAGCACTACTATGCCAAGCGCGCCAAAAAAGATAGTCCTCGTAGATTCGTTTCAAGCTATCATCCGATGACCCCCACTCCTCCCCATCCCGTTTAGCATTAGCCATAACCTCTCTAAATTCAGCGGCCAGGCTAGGGTCGGAGATAATTTCACTAGCTTCGCGTTTTAAAATGGCGGAGCGACGCTCGAGAAAGTCACGAATAGAGGAAGCTAGGAGATCCTCACTAAGATGACGAGTCGGAGTGTAAGGGGGAGGAGGGCTGTTGGGGCTAGAAGGATTGCGAGACATGATGAAAGAGATCGTGAGAAGTTGGGACGATGTTAGTGATGGTTCTCAGGTAGTTGGTTTGGTGCTTAGTGTTGATAGTTGAAGATGCGATGAGATGTGGATGCGGGAAAACTGATAGGAGAAAAGAGAAGAGTTCAGATGAGACCACCAAGGTGACATTATATAGGGAGGATGAAGTAGTCACTGGCACTGCTCTAGATGTCCTAACTTCTACTGTTGGCGACAGTGTGAGGGAACTGCTGCATGTTTGTTCACTGATGACAGTGAACTGGTTCATGTTCCAGCGGAAACCTACAGTTACTCTACAGATCCAGCTGAGTGACATTCATCCCGCTCTTTGTTCTTCAGCTCTCCGGTTGGTTGGAGCCCGTAGTTCGCCGACAAGAAGTGAAGAATGCCATGGTTTCATTGAGCGAAACTCGCAGATACATGGGAAATCGTCAAATAAAATCTCATGAGCGAACATAGAAAGATAAACAATGAAACGTTCTATATTTATGATAATATTCACGGCCCTTGTAGTTGGTGTACATATCCACGTCATGTTGATCCAGGGCCTGGGACAATTGACCACGTCTCCCCCGTAAACACCAACGATCCATCTTTTCGTAGTTTCTCCGGATCAACGTACAGCTTCACTTCAACATTCGGCTTATCAACATTCGAAACTCTCGCGATTAAGTAAATTGTAGGCGACGTCGCAGGCGAAAGAGTCGTATTAGAATTCTCTTGCATCTGCGCAAACCCCATTAGCAACCACTCCAGAACAAAAGTATGAAGGCATACCCTTTGATACTGCCGCTTACTCATGTAAAATGGTGTGCGGCTATGTCCCATTGTAGATTTTACTTCAATCAAGAACAAAGGCTTTTTGTTCTGCCACGCTGTTTTGTCGAGGTAGCCTTTGTTCACTAGATGATTGGTCAGGACTCGCTTTCGATCAAAGTAAACAATGTCGGCGGTTTCTTGGGCAGTCCATGGGAGCATGTCTGAGTAGTCGGGATGAATGGTGACAAGTTTTCGCATTTGACTTTGCCAATTGTCTCTGCTAAAGCGCGGTAGTGGTGGATTCATGTTGCGCAAAAATTCAAAGACCTGTAGTCGCGTAAGTATCATCTGTAAGAACAATGAGCGTAAGAAAAAAAACCTCACAAATAGTTCACCAAGAGCTCCAATTCTCATCTCGCGTTCATGGAGACCATGCAATCGGAATTGTCGCGAGAGCTCAATGTCTTCATGCACTTCAGGCAGGACACCAAAAAGTCCCGACATGTCATGAGCACCTTTGCTAGGGAGCGCCGCCGAATTTGCTGCAGAAATGACATTGCTAATTAGCCTCAGGTACTCTTCTTCATCCTCAACACCAGGATGTTGAGACGATCCTTCACCAAAGGCCTGGAATTGGAATGCGGAACTGGGCTGTGAAGTAGGTGAAGAGCCAAAGATAAACGCTGGCTGGCTAGCTGATCTGGGCGGCGATTGAACAGAGCCAAATCTGTTTGTGTTTCGATGAACATTGGGTGACGGTCGCCTATTCTGATGGAAGTATTCGGTCGTAGATGAAGTCGGAGTGAAGAGTCGTCGTTCGGTGATGGACGAATTTGAAGTAGCTGGGCTTCGTTGTCGAACTGGAAGATCTGACAATCTGGGCGGAGATCTCAGGTTGTCAAATGTCTGAAGCATAGAATCTTCGTCGCTTGAGATGTCGTCTTCGTGGATCTCTGGCTGTGCCAGGAATCGAGCAATGGGATCTTCTTCTCCTTCATGGGAGACCGTCTCGTCATTTGTCTCTTGCGCTTCATGGTAAATAGTGGCGTCGTGTAAACCCTCCTCTTGATCAACATCGCGTTCTACTTGAGCAGCGCTTCCGGTGCCTTCCTCAGTCACCCGATCGTCTCTCTCTTGAGGGATCTCGACATCAACGATTCCCTCTGCCTCTAGGATCTGTGTCATGTTGATCAGAGGCGCATTCAGAACCGCACTCACGATCTGAACCGCTTTGGAACTAGCATGTTTGACCTGCAAAGTAGCGGGATCTGTCATCATCCATTCCAGGAACCGTCTTGGGAGTGTTGAGAAGTAACAGAATCCTTGGGACTTGGGATCGCGCGGAACGTAAACTTTGAGACTGTTGTCATCTTCGCGTATATGAAGTTCACTTCTCTGTTGTATGTGTATCAGATCGTGTCCATCTTGCGACAAATGGAGTTCCGAAGAGATGCCGTCCGTCTCGTAGACTTCTGCGCCCAAGAGGGTCCAATAAAGCTCTGAGTTGTCTTCTGAAGTGCGAGGACTATTAAAATGCACCGCGATTCTGTAGGAAAACATTTAGTAACCAATTGTAGACATTATATCCACATTGACTTGCCTGTACAGCCCATCTACTTTTTGCATGATCTCTCTATCCGGATACTGTAACTTGTCCATACGACCACCAGCCACAGTAGATATCTCTCGTACAGAGGTCGACAGGTATCTCGTCTCCATGCCAAGCCATAAAAGAAATGGCCGTAGCCGACGGACTTCATCCAGAGTAAAGTCAAGCATCTTGGCCTGAGGAGCAAAAATATCGCGCAGAGCCTTTCGGTCGGCAATGGCGAATTGCGTCCGACTAGACTGGAGTTTCACCGAACCGTTGGGATACCTCACGGGAAAGACTGTTCCGCGAAATATGGGATTTTCATCAGGTTGATCGACCGTTGAACCGAGGAAAGGATTAAGCGCCCAGATGGTTTCTTTGACAGCAACGATTGATGGTGGTGGGACTCTGCTACCCATTTCCTTGAGTTCATCATAGGCCATGCCTAGTGTGAGCTCTTGTACACCAAGGAAGCTGACGAAGAAGCCTTCCAAGTCGGGGTAAAGATCGTTGAGAGCAACTCTGCCTCGAATCTGTGTCGCGCTTGACCAGAGGCATTCGCCGACTGTATACCAACGGCTTACGTTGCCAATATTGAAGTAGATCAAAGGCTCCTCGGCAAACGTTTTCCTACACATCAGTTAGCTTGCCGCCTCAAGAATGTAGGATCGACTCGTGCCTCAGCTTTGTAGCTTCAACTTCCATTAGACCAAGCCTCTCCAAGTTCAAAGAAATGTATAGGTCATTGACCCAGTCAAAGTCCTCGCTCCCTAAAGCCTTCAACCTACGTATCTCATTCAAGTAATCCTCCCACGAACAGTCTTTGACTCCGAGTGTCGTCTTGAAGAACTGTCGCAAGACATCGAGGTCCTCTTCTGAGCGATGGAATACGGTTCGGTAAAGGAAGTCAAGTGGGTAGACCGTCTGCATGTCTTTTGGGGCGTTCCATAGGCACTTGTCGGGCGAAGTCCATGTCGCTGGGCTCGAGTCGTGTGCGGGGATGTATATTAGGTTTCCATTGTTTATCGCTTGCCTGGGACAGTCAGTTAGTGATTACCTCGATGGCTGGCCACAGAATCTACCTTGCTTTTGCCTGTGCGTCGAGGAAACTATCCGCCTCCCGACAGCGAGTATGAATGACTTCGTAAAGATCCAATATCCTAGTATTCCGATGTACACCAGCTGCAATATTACTGTACCGGATCGTTCCTAGAATACTTAGGTAGAATTGGAGGTCATCAGTATATCCTACTCCAAGGTCATCAACTAAGAAGCCCCATTTGGTTCGGTAGCTGCTGGATGTTATCGCTTCGCCCAACTCCAGAAACACAAAGTCTTCGTCCTCAGCATAACGTGAATACTTCGCTTCAAGCTCAGGAAGGGGCAAGTAAGTGGTCGATAGCGGCTCTAACAAAGAGAACTCATCTCTGCTTTTGCATGCAACCTCAGTTTGGCGTAACTCCCTCATGATGTCAGGGCAAGCCAGAATTTCTTGTTTCTCAAGATCCCAGCTTCGCTGGAGGACGCCTAAAACACACTCCGGTCGATGTTGCTCGACGTAGCGAAAAGCGGACGACAGTTCCAATTCACGTTCTGGGCCCTTTTTGGACTTGACATTGGTCAATTGAAGGTGAAGCCGAAGCCGCAGGCGTCGCTGCAGCCATTCCTGCCAATCCAAAGAACACCCTGGTGGTGTTGCTGGCTTCTCATTGATGTAGTCGTCGTGAAGAAATGGTGCATACAAGCCAGGCGCATTTTCATGAGGCTTGAATAATTGACTGGGCCCATACTCATCGTCTGTAGTTAGATAGACAATATGTTTAGTCGGCACCTGTGCCCTCAGTCTCTGGTCATAAACATGGTAGCCTCGCAAACGTGCCCCAGTTTCGTCATCCTCAAGCAGTATCTCAGACAGGTACAGGAACTTCAGATGACTGATTGATGCTGCGAGTGTAGTCTCATCTCCAATAGGAGGGGGCGGCTTCTTCAGTACCAGAGATCGAACATCTTTGACAAGCGCCTCAACAACTCCGAATTTGTCAAAAAGGGCACGTCGATCAGGGTTACTCGTTGCCTCCGAGTCGACCAGATATAGACCAAGATCATCAGGGATTGCGAGGCCACTTGAAGAATGCGAGTGATAAAGGGGACCGAAGCTCGAAGAAACCCAGGTACCATTCCATAGAGGAATGAATTCGAGTTTCTTAAGACGGTCCTGCACTGGACGTTTTGTCGCGGTGTTCTTCAACCAGATGAGCGCTCGTGCTGCAAGTGAGTGCCACTCATCGCCAGTAGCGGGATTGATCATCCTGGACTGCACAGGGCCGCTTGCAAGATCCTTCTCAACAAGAGAAACTGCATCGGAAGGCGTCATATCATACAATCCGTACGGCCTGAGCAGCTTCAGATCTTCACACCCATACTCCTTGGCAAGATACATCTCCTCATCAAGATCGGCGAATAGTGGATCGCCGTTTTTATCTCGTAGCCATGGCTGTAGTTGGCGGAGCTGGTGGATATAATCCAACCTCCCAGTCACAAGCGTGCGAAGGACTTTGACGTCTTGTATGCGCTCTTCTATCTTTCCAAGAACACCTGACCAGAAGCCGTCCCAAGGATATGAGTTTCGTTGTGGTAACCAGCGCATCCATTGGTATTGGAGTGTCGGATGTTGGCAGAATTCTTGGATGGCTGTGATGAAGCAATCTGCGATGCCGTCTAAGAGGTTGCGGTTTCGTAGGGATGTGACGACGATGCCTTGTCGACTGGCCTCGGTGACGAAATCGGTGTGGATGAGGAACTATGCAATCGCTCTGTGTAAGTCTCTAGCAAGGACCCTGTGTTGTGCTTGGTGAGACCACTAACCTTGAAGCCCATCGGCCGCATTGGTAGAAACGCAAAGACATCTTGGTTCTCGACAATTGGCGTGCCTGATTCCGCTAACGGGAATGCCAACACGACCTCGGCGGATGAATCGGCGCGATCCTGCTCATCGGAGTATGTCCTGTTCTCGCTCTTAGGAATATTCTCCGCGATGTGTTTCGTAACATGATACTGCCTCTCTTCCACCCCCTCCAAGGTCTCCTTCTTCACAGTAACCGGGTTACTCCCGTGAAGAGAATAAGTTGTGCTCGATGTCTCAGTGTCGTTGTCATCAAAGAAGGAAACCTGCACCTTTCGGAGCTTTCGAAGGAAGAGAAGAATTGTATGTTTTAGGTCCTGAAATTGAAGTCGAATTGTCTCTCGTCGCCTCGCGTCCTCCTCCTGATCATCACTCTTATGTAGCAACAGCGTGATGCGAGTCGAAGAGCTGCCTAGAGGTTCATCCATATCTTCCCACAGAGGCGTAACCATGCCGAGACCGGAATCTCCTTGGCGATGGGTGAAAGAGAAAGAAAAGCCGTTCGACTGGATATGAACCTTCCAAGCAGCCATAAACACAGATTTGAAGCCAATACCTTTCTCTCCGATGTAGCCCGCTACTCCTACCTTTGAGCTTTTGCCAATAGCGCAAATGGCTCTGAGGTTCTCATGTGTGAAGCCGTTCTCATTGCATTCAATCGTAACTCTGTCAGGACGAACTTCGAAAGAAACGTATGGGTCCTGCCCGCAGGAGAGGGCTGTGCTGTAGTTGTTGTCGTCGGCATTTTGCAGCAACTCAAAGACAAATCGGGCATTACTTGTGTAGAGATTCTTTGCTAGTCTGGTCTTTGGTCAGCGTGAATGTGCTTTGATAAGAGTGATTGCGATACGTACGTCAAGACAGCAGAACCTATCATCTCATCCTTTCGAAGGAGAGCTTCTTCTACCTCGCGCCTAAGCTCAGGGTTTATCTCCCCGATCCGCGCAAGCTGCTCTTCGCCAAGATAGCCGCGCTCTTTCGCTATCTCTTTCACCAAATCTTGAGCCGTGCACTGGCCCGGCCCGGGGTGAGAAGCATCGGTGGACATCTTATCCACAGCCCGGCGGATCCCGTTGAGGCCTGAAGCTGTTGATACGGAGAGAAGCAAAGACAAGGGCGGGGGAAGATTGTCTAATCTGTATGTTTATCAGCATCGTCCCCAATTTCTGCCTACAACTCTTCCCGTGTGGGCTCGTACGAGGCCGGCAAGTCGCGTCAAAAAGCACCCAAATATGATGCAGGGGCTTTCAGCTTGAGACGCAGATGAGGTATTGATTGGCCCAAAACATCGCCAAGGTGTCAGACTCCCGCGGTAATCCTAGCAAATGGCATCCGCCATTCTTTTTGCTTCTGTTGTGAAACGCATTGAGTAGTGAAAACTCTGACGTTGTCATGATTGATCGGTCAAGATTACGGCTGCGAGATGCCGAGGAGTCGTGCTATTGGTGATGGCTTGAATAGATACGAGATGTCAATAGTATTTGGTTTGTGAGATGAAACATCTGGGGGAGACCCCTGTTGGTCCGCTACCAAATTCACATCTAGTGCCTGTAAACCCTGAACTTTCCCGACCAGAGACGACACACGATCTCCGGATCGGAGGTTAATATCACCGGCTTTACAGCGACATGTCAAATAATTTCGTAAGGCTCCAGACTAAAGATTGGGCTAAACTTACAGCTCAAAGGAATATTCGGACTTGCCTCACCGAGTTATTACATAAGTCCTGGAAAAGGAAACATTAAGCGTCACTGTTTGCGCAGTCTGTAAATTCCTAGAGGTTTGTATTCTGTCCTGTCTGAGATGAGAGTCAAAATATGGCTCACTACTTTTCATTCAACGACACTCCAATCATTCCTCTGCAAAAGAACCAATCTCCCATTCATACTCATCATACTTTCCATAACCATTCGGTAGTCATATTGACCGGCGCTTAAGCCTTGCCCATGAGGAAGTCGGTCTTCAGGGCGGCAAACTTCTGGCTGGTCTCAAGAAGCATCTCAGCATTGTTGGGGTCATAGGAGAAGTTGACAGCACGTCGGGAAGCGGAGACAACGGGGGCCTCTTCCTTCTCCTTGGCCTCATCAGCGGGCTCGGACGAGTTGGCATTACCAGGGGCCCAGCAACTGGTAGAAATGCCAACCTCGGAGGGGTTCAGGCCATTGTTGCCTGCAGATGAATGTTAGTCATGGGTATGATTGGGGAAAGGTGTAATCTCACCAGAGTCGAAGCCTTCATCAGTCTTCTCATGATCACCAGCCGGGGCAGTCCACTCATCAACGCCGGAAGCGGGCTCAGCAGGGGTAGTGTTGGTAGTCCACGTATTAATGTCAGAAAAGCGCTTAGCGACACGAGAGTCGGCGGGAGCAGGCTCAGTCGAAGGCGAGGCGGTAGCCTTCAGAGTAGGAGGCTCAGAGTTGGAGAACTCGATGAAATCCTCCTCGACAGCGGGCTTAACAACTGGCTCCGCAATAGGCCCCAAAGCAGGCTTAACGACAGGCTCATTGATAAGATCAGTGGCGGGCCCATAGAAAGCATCATCGACAGGCTGAGCGGCGGGCTCGGCAGTGAGCTCGACAGCAGGATCGGTCGCGTTGGCCTTGAAGTGCGCATGCTGGTTGGAAGCGGTGACTGACTCGCTGACGGGGGTAGCAGGGCCGACAGAAGCCTCGACGTGGTATGGGCATGCGGGCTTACCGAGCCAAAGGACGGACAGCTTCATGGAATGGTTAGGCCACTCACCCTCGGCGACAGCGGGCTGAAGCAGGGGAGACTCCAGCATGTCCTGAGCCTTGCGCAGATCCCCGATACGGTCCTGACGGGGAGTGCACTCAGCACAACGAGCCTTGACAACAGACGCGAGGTCCATGCCCTTGGTGGGGATCTCGCGGTCGATGTCTCCGCAAGTACCGAAGAAGCAAATGCATTTGCCTCGGGCAGCGTCACAGACAACGCGCTCATGAGCAACAAGGTGAAGCTTGCCGCAGTTGAAGGAGAGGACTGGGGCCTGTTCCGGGGAGCACTGAGCGATGGTGATGACCTCACGACACATGTTGACGATGAGGAGGATGTACGAGAGGGAAAGAGTGAAGTAGACGTGTGAGCGTGAGCTGTAAAGGCAGACGATGAGAAAGGAAGACTAAGGAAGGAAGGAAGGAAGGAAGGAAGATATTCTTACCGTCGGGGTCAAAAAGGGAAAACTCAAGATCTCTCGCTTGAGTTGAGGTGGAGGAGAGAAGGAAGGAAGGAAGGAAGTCGAGCGGGGGAGGGAGGACTTAAGTAGTTGTGAGCCCTAAAGATTAGGTAACCACGAGCGTGGAATCAAAACAAAAGAAAGAAGAGGAAGGAGGGAGAAGGCGCTAGTGGGAGTGCTGGCACTGGCAAGATAACCTCTCCTACAATTGATAGAAGTTACAGCGAATGATAGGAGGTCGGTCAGTGGCCTATACCCTAAAATTGAGGAGAGGGGAGTCGGAGATGGGACGAAAGGGACTAGAAAAGGCGAAGTGAGTGAATAATAGGCCCTGGATGCTTAGATAAATGCCCCGGCTGTAATGTGAGGTTGCATATCAAGAAGAAGAGAAGTGTTGCTTCTCCCTAAACACTCGTCATTGGCCCTTGAACTTTCTGTAGGAGGGGAGCCAATGCGAAGATGGAATTCTTGACGTCTCTCGTAGGTTATTTGCATACAATCAATACGTGATATATCTATGCGATCTCAGATTGACACTGTGATAGTGTATCTGTGCAAGATGGGTTGTTGCAAATGTGATATGCACACTCAGGACTACCCCCGCTTTTACATGCCTGGATGGTCTGAATGGGTTCACATACAAGCACTAAATATCTACACTATAAGATCTGATCTATCATGCCTATGCAAAGTGGTCTTTGTACCTCGACATCTGCGATTCGACGACTCAACAATACGATACAACTATGTATTAAGTTAAAGTGGACATATATCTGGGGATTCATTTTCAGCTTCTAAGACTGTTCAATGCGCCCGTCTTGACGTCCCCTTTGGGGGTCAAAAACCCGATGTGAGTCTCACTACTCCCAAACCCGCTGACCTGACACCAAATCGATTCTCGTGTATCTTCAAACCTCCTGGAAGTGCTTCTAGAAAATGAGCGATTAGATTTCACTGCCGCTGCAAAGCCAAGAGGACGGCATATTTGCTTTGCAGAATTTGAGATTCATCTGACCAGAGGCTCAGCCCTTGGCGTGATGACAAGCCCGGCCAAGTCAACAGGCAACAGAATAAAAGATTGGGTCTTCTCTATACCAAGACGCTTTGCTATGGAGTCTTGGAGTTTGAACTTCGGGGTAAATTGGGTCAGGTCCACATATCTCAGTTACTCGTCGGTACGTTCATGATCGTTTGAGTTTATTTGGACCACTTGAGTAACCTAGGTAAGCCAGCCAGATCATTGACCGTGCGAACTGCAAAGCCTGCAAATGCCATAAGCACAATCTGCCAATGCTTGGTTGTTTACAAGGTACGTAATCAGTCTGGGAGCCGCCAATCAAGCTCACCAAGAACTTAGCGAAGTTCGAGAAAAGCGTTCTTAGCAAGCCACCAATCAACTCTGGCCAGATCTGGTTCAATTCCACAAGCTCAATATCCGGGGTAGGCGAAAGAAACCCAAATCGACCAAAGTCGCAGAATCGACACAAAAGAAAGCAAAAACTTGCTGTTGAGACACTTGAAGAATTGACGTCAAGTGCAATGTTTGGTCGACAGACTGTGACGCACGCCCAGACTAGCGCCAAGTCATCCTTGTCGTGTGAGGGTCGCCCATTTAAGCTTAATCGAGACGGCTTACTAGGGTCCTCACGCCGATGATCGTTCTTGGGGGAGACATAACGGGCTTGGCAGACGAATTGGCGTCGACGGCTTGGGGCAGGTTTGTGTGAGGCTCTTTTGGCTTCAATTTTGAGTTTGGGGAAGCTGACCGTTGACAATTTTGGACAGAACTCAATCGACAATTCTCCGGTTCCAGGCCTCAGCAACGAAACGGAGGCGAGCACCCCGGCTGGCGAAGGAATGACAATAATCCAGTTCTCGAAGCAGTCTCAATTGAAGAAAACACCACGTGAAAGTGCGTATGCGTCACATTATGCCCTTCAACTCTTGTTACATCCAACGCGTCATCATCGCACGGTCTCCCCTTGAAGGATTCGAACAACCCGACGAGGCAGCAGCACAAAGGCATATTCACCTCGTCTCACCTCTTGGACAACGTCATAAAATGGGCTACCGAGGCAGGGATACACTCCGAGGTTTGAGCCGCACAGAGCCAAAGAATCCGACGATCATCTTGGCAGCCTCCACTCCTCCATCTCCAAACTCCTTTGAACGGTTGCTCATCGTGTGGAGTAAGTCATCTCAAACCATTTCCAGAAAAGCATATAATAATCGGGTCGTCCCCAGCTTTTGCGAATCTGTTCCATCCGAAGCATCAAGTCGACGGAATCCGGGGCCCCAACTTCTCCGCAGACTCAGTTGTCAGTAATCTTGCAACTTATTTGAGTGGCCTTCCTCTCAGCTTCTGTTTCGCTTTATCCAGAGCCATCTGCCAGACACACTATGCCTCCGCCAAGAGTCGACAGCGAGGCTCCTCCCTCTTATGACGATCATATAGGCCCTGACAACAGCCACCGCAACTCTAGCAGTAATGGTACTTTCGTTAATGATAATGAGGGCGCCAGCTATGGTGAGCGAAGGGTCTCTAAGGCAACTCTTCTACGCAATCCCTTAGCGGGTATGACTCGAGAAGAGATTCTTGCTGACGTAGACGCCTTTGTCGAGTCTAAGGGTCTCACTGAGCATCGTGAGGATTTCCGAAAGGGAGCTCTCGTTGCTCAAGTCAACAACCAACCTGGGGGCTTTGAGAAGATCGACATTCTTACCGAAGATGAGAAGGCTATCCTGAGGAAGGAGGAGAGCTCTCGATGGCACCAACCTTTTGCCCTCTACTTCCTCTGTACTCTTTGTGCCGGATCAGCTATCGTGCAGGGCATGGATCAGACCACAGTCAACGGTGCACAGGTATGTTGACGCGAGTTTGGCGTTACAGACGAGTTGGTCTAACAATCATAGGAATTTTACTTTAAGGAATTCGAAATCGAAAATGAGTGGATGCAAGGCTTTACCAATGGTGCTCCTTACCTTTGTTCTGCCCTCATCGGTTGCTGGACTAGCCCAATTCTCAACAAGTATACCGGCCGTCGTGGAACCATCTTCGTCTCTTGCGCTATTTCGACCATCACCGGTTTTTGGATGGCCTCATGCACCTCGTAAGTTCTTGCCCACTAGGCAAAGATTAGACATTTTACTCACATCTGCTAGTCTCGGTAACTTCTTGGCTGCTCGTTTCATGCTTGGTTTCGCCGTTGGTGCCAAGTCTAGCACCACTCCCGTCTACTCTGCTGAATCCACCCCAAAGAACATCCGTGGTGCCCTTACTATGATGTGGCAGGTAAGACAATGCCTAATTATGATGCAAAGTCACTTACTAATCAACTTGGTAGATGTGGACTGCCTTCGGAATTGCTCTTGGCTTCGTTGTTTGTGTCGCATTCGAAAAGGTCACCATCATCGGCGGTCCATACTCTCCATGGCGATGGATGATGGCTTCAACCTCCATTCCTCCCCTGATTGTCATGCTACAGGTCTACTTCTGCCCCGAATCTCCCCGCTGGTATATGGAGCGCGGTCGATTTGACAAGGCTCTCGGATCTGTCAAGAAGCTTCGCTTTTCTCCTGTCCAAGCTACTCGCGACATGTACTACGCTTATAAGCTTCTCGAGATTGAGCGTGGTGAGCGTGAAGGCCGAAACCTCCTCAAAGAATTCTTCACCGTGCGTCGTAACAGACGTGCTGCTCAAAGTGCCTGGTTCTGCATGGTAAGAATGATACCCCCACAACGTCATGTCCGACAAAAACTAAAAATAGAATTTAGTTTATGCAACAATTTTGCGGAGTGAATGTTATTGCCTATTACTCTACTTCCATTTTCACTGACGCCAACTATGGCCTGTCCGAGGCCCTCCTAGTCTCCATGGGTGGTGGTATCATCAACTTCCTTTTCGCTATTCCTGCTATCTACACAATCGATACCTTTGGACGACGAAACCTCCTCCTGGTCACCTTCCCTCTCATGGCAGCATGCCTGTTCTTCACTGGAGGAGTGTTCCAACTCAACGATGAACCTCGCGACCCAAAGATTGCTACCATTACTCTAGGTCTTTACCTCTTCATGGCAGTCTACTCTCCTGGTCTTGGCCCTGTACCTTTCACTTATAGTGCGGAGGCATTCCCTCTTCATATCCGAGACATTGGTATGGCATCGAGCACCGCTATTACATGGGGCTTCAACTTCATCATTAGTTTCACTTGGCCAGCCTTGCGAAGAGCCTTCTCCAACACTGGTGCCTTCAGCTGGTATGGTGCTTGGAACATCTTCGGTTGGATCTTCTGTTACTTCTTACTCCCTGAGACTAAGAATTTGACTCTTGAGGAACTTGACAACGTTTTTGGTGTCTCCAACAGAGAGCATGCTACTTACTACTACAGGAAGTTGCCTTGGTACCTCAAGAAGTACATCTTGCGCAAGGATGTTGCTCCTTTCCCTCCTTTGTATGAGTTTGCGGCCAATGATGGACATTATCCTCATGAGAAGCCTGATGCGAGTCACATTGAGGGTAACAACGGTGTCACAAACACTGAGGATAAAGAACTCTTCCCTGGACCTCGATAAGTCACCCGCATATGAGACACCCTGATGGGGAAGAGTTGATGAATGACGTTACTTCAAGAAATATCAAACGTTTAATATAATGACTAGTGTGCGGCGTATCGACAAGAAATTGGGCAGTCTGGTGCGAGGTTCATGTATACTAGGAGTTCTTTGCTATAACACGATAGTATAATATGAGAATATGAAGATGGTCTGCTCAGACGAAGATCACAATCGCGTCCTAGAGGTGTGACAGAAAGAGGCATAGCATTAACGTCGAAGGTCGCGATCTGCAAGCTGCATTATCAGAGGTTCTTATATCCTGGTCAAAAAGGCCCAGAAGATAAAGTACCTTTGATACGGCTACTCTATTGGATAGACCCCATAAAAATACCTGAGAAGCGTCCTCGGTTCCCAAGGGGTAGTCTTACATGCATAGCGGAAGTGGTATTCCGCACCCAATGGCAGCTTTGATATTGTATCCCGATCAGTGTCAAACAGTTCGCGATTGGTCTGAATGACCCACTTCCATCAATGCCGATGCGGAAAGCTGAGCCTGCTTTTCTAGCAAATTGGATCATGATTTGGAACCTTTGAACTGCAGGGGCTTAAAAATAGTACAAGGGGGAAAAGTCGCAATGGCCCGTTTGTTGAACAAGGCTCTCGCGGTTCTAGCAATGCTTTTCACTTCTTTTACTGTAACATTCATTGCAAACGGTCTCAAATTCAAACCAGAGTCTCGCGATGTCTACTCCTACAAGACCACTGTTACTCAATTCTGGTGCAGAGCAAGAGTTACTGGGCCAAGCTTTACCTGAGGGTTCTTCCGGTTGGCGAGGCATATTCGGATACAAGCCTTCACCAAGCGAACCATCAGTGAGAAAGGCATTTGGAGACGCCTTTCGGGATTTGATTTCCCTTGGACGAGATCGCAAATATATTCTCCAACTTAGATGGCATCATATCTGGCAGATCTTTTGGGTTAGTCTCTGGAACCTATCTATCCTAGGTTTGCTCATCTACCTGTGCCTATTACCACTCGGCTTCCGCGACCAAGATAACCCCTGCCAACCAGATGGAGAGTTTCGATTCGATGGGATAGACCAACTTGGCGGTTTTGATTGGTGGGCAGCTAGAGGATTCTTTCAGATTACGCTTGGCTGGGGTCGATTTAGTTTTGGCGCTGCAAAGCTGATTGACGTTGCTTGGGATTTGGTAAGTGACAGCTAGCTTGAGAACCGTCAAGTTAACGCCGAGCAATAGGTAGTTGGTCGTGGGGGTCAAACAATCATGGCACTCGTGTCATGGCGAGTATTTGCCGAATATTTACAAATTTCTCTCATAACGAAGCCGGCGACTTATAGCACAATTTGGCTTGTAAGATTTCAGCAAGATAACTCCGTGCTTGCAACATGGAAACTGGCCTCGGGTTTCTTCAAGGTCGGTCTTGCTTCGAAGAAGGTTATGTGCTTTATGATTTGGACAGCCTTATTCATCCTCGCTTTCCCAACATTTGCCAGTTCAATGACGGGATATACGCCATATAACAAGGCTTATGTTAACGGTACAGCTGGGAAGCTGGTTCAGTTTTCAGAAGTCTACCCTATCGCTTATGTGATACGTGATGGAGGTAGGGTTGACGGTCTTAGCGAGGACTATCCCGTGTTGTGGAAAGGCAGTAAGACGAATTAACAGTGGCAATGTGAAAGCCCAAGCTTACACGTGCCTCAGACTCATCAGCGGTTTCTACATCTCCTCCTGTGGATCTCTTCGGTTGGTGTGATGAGTGGGAAGATATTTATGATATCCAAGATGGTTGCCAGCTGCAGCGAGATGTCTCAGAATGTAAGTATTGTAACGCCTATTTGTTCACTGGCAGAAAGTCATTGAACTGACTGCTCCAAGACGTTCAGAATTACGGGTTTGATAGAAACGGCAGCCATGAACCGAAACAAAAACGGAAAACATATTTCCGTAACCAGGCACTGGACTGGCCGCCCCTCAACATCACAGCATTCTATCTCCCAGACCAACCATTTTACTGGAACTGGACGACCAATTTTACCGCCATGCCTTCCAAGTCTCCTTATATAAAGGCGATCAATCCGGTAAATCCTTATGGGGATCGGTCAAGACTGACCTTCCTTGTTGAAAGTGAGCTATACAATCTCAACGAGGTCCAAGCTGAAGGAATATGTCAACCAATAAAGACTGGAGTATGTTTATTCCCAAACTCGTCATACCAAAAGCTAATCTGTAAAGGAAACTATCGAATACCAATGGGGATTTTCATTTCTTCAACTCTTCGTAATGATCATCCTTCTCCAACTGTTTAGTATTGGCCTTCTTATCTTATGGACAACCGCCCACCTTACATTGAAACGAAACAATCTCTCAGCATCGCCCGGAGCCTGGAAAGGTTTCCTTGAGATGGCAGACAATATCAGAGCACAGCTCGAACCTGCTGGCATAAACGTAGATGGCCTCACAGACAAAGAGCTGGATGACGAGATTCAGCTTCTTCTTTCAGGTGGACCAACTCCTACACCTTCAGAGGAATATGACTCAGACAAACCTCTTCCTCTAGGATATTTCAGTATATGGAAATGGATATGGGATCACAAATTACGGATTCTCCAAGGGATATTTTTCATTACTTGTGTTTCCCTGGAGAACACACTTCGTTTTGAGGGACTACTTTATCGCTTCAACAAGGGGCCGTTCTGGATGGCCGTGGTTTTATACACGATCGCAAGCCTGATAATCGCCTGTGCGCTGAGATCAACCCATCGACAGAAACTGTTGACTTTTTTAACTGGTGTTGTTTTATGCTTTCCCTTCTTCCTGTACGACGCCAAGGATCGCGACTTTGTTCTGCCTGGGCTGTGTGTGGGGACTTGTCTGGCATTTTTCCTTGGTTCCTCAAGGGGAAGTCGTGCAGTGTTGTTTGCTGTTCCTGTTCTTTGCAACTACTTTATGGTCCTTGGCTTTTTTATCTCCGGGGTAAAGAAGCAGCAGTCATACGATTACTTGGAGCAATACGGATAGTGCCATAGTCTCGGGGCTCTCGGAAGTCATTTACAGCCTCAAAATATCCTTACTACTGTCTGATCCTTCTGAAGCTTATTGAGAAATCACGATGCTAAAAATGGGTGAATAAGTCCCTGAACACGCCGTTTCTTTGAACGTTGAGCTTCTATTGGCTTACTCAACGGCTTATCAAAAGTCAAGTGCGTCATTATCCGCACCTAAATCCAACGCTCACAAATTATCATGGTTATTCATTGGCTGATTTCCTGCTTACTCATCCGTCTTCACTTTGCATCGAGTTCTAGCCCTAACATCGTGGTATTGCAATGTCTAGGGAGGCTGGCTAACGGGACAAGGATCTATAAGCTGACAAACTTAGGAAGTTCAGTTAAGAACCGCATTGAGGCGCAGCATGGAGATTTTATCTCTTCCTTCCCCTCTTGCAGCATTCTTCTCAAACGTTTTGAGCCTCAAACTTGGCTGTTCTCACGATGCTTGTGCTCTTTCCAGCATGCCTCGCGGTTATCGCATTTGCGGGCTATGGGCGATGTGAGTCTGATTTCATCACACCGGAATTGTCGACCTCACCGTGGTCCGAGAATAAGGTGTATGGAATTAACGACAAAGTTGAAGTCAAATGGAAGACCGACCACGAGGGCTGCAACCTCTTCGTATGGCAAGATTATCCAAAATTGGCGATTGAACTGTACGGCAAAGTACTAGGTAATTATGTCTGTCAGGGTTTTATGTTCCTGACTAATTGCAATTCTAGAAAACACAACTGACACTTTGTTTCTTTGGAACACAAACTCGAGCGGGTTCAGCCAAGAGTCTGAAGATACTGTTTTTCATTTTGCGCTCTACTCTTCAGACAAGGATATTCCTCTAGCGAATTCTGGTGCCTTTAATATCTCAAGAACAAAATCAGAAAAGCTCAGAGCAACCTCTGCATCAGAAACGGCGCCAACTTCAACAGCGTCACAAGCTTCAGAAACTTCGAATGCCTCAGAGACAACACACCACTCCGTAAGCAAGCCAGCAAGCAAGTCAGGACTATCGACAGCTACCTTGGTGGGAATTTCAGTCGGTGTCACAGTTGCGGGACTTTTGATATCCGGAGGCATCGGCTTGTGCCTCTGGAGACGTTTCATGCATAAACGAACAACGGAGCGAGTGGATAGCATTGAGAAGCCGGATTTTACAAAGGCTGAGTTGGGTAATACGCAAATATTGCAGATTGGTAAGTCAGAGCTTGACAGCACAAGGGACGCTGCTGAGCTTTGGGATACACAAAAACCGGGAGAACTTGGTGATGAGAATAAGATACGGATGATATATGGACTTCATGAAGCGCCGTAACTTTAACGACTAACGAATAAATTAAAAACCTTTGATGCAAGATATTTTTTAACAATCTCCTGTGCAGGCCCTGTCTTTGAGCGACCTCTTGCCTCTTTGATGACTCTCTGTCTGCCCAAACACATATCGAGGTGAAGCGCACAGTAAGCATCAGTATCACCCAACCAACAAAGTGCAAACCAAGTAAAAGTTCTTCCATAAATGCGCGACAGCCCAGTCACTATAGCTCTTTCCGTTTCTTAAGAGCCAGGGGTACCATCTTTGCAATAAAAGGAATCACACCAAGCAAATTCCTCATAATACCATCGATAGTAAGCCCCCGGCCCGCTGGTTTTGAAGCAAGATGGCTTGCTGTTCTGTCCATTCCCATAGCAATTCCCGATCTTCTGCCCGTTCTCAAAAACATCCCACTTATTGCCAGGAACGGGCTTGAATGTCCACGTTTTCCCACCACAGATACCCTTGGCTGAAAACTCTGCGCCCAGATAGTCGTATCCATTAGGATACTCTTCCTCTCGCCCATTTTTGAATTTTCCCTGACTTCCTCTCCACCAGTTGCAGTTGAACTTGTTGGAAGGGGTGAGCATGCCATATGTGTCCAGTGGAATAGGCGGAGCGAGGCCAAAGGTGGACTCCATGCGGCCAATGTGGAAGTTTGCCAGGACAGGCGCGAACGAAATGAAGTAGATAAATGCGGATATATACTTCATCTTTCGCGGTTGACCCGTGAGGCAAGAAGGTGTTAATGAAGCAGTTTATGTCGGGTAGGAGTATGGGAGCAGTGAAATATGAAGGAAGATCTCTGGGTTTGTTTCGTTTCGAGAGCGGTTGAATACACTAGAGCCATGATACCTAGCTTATATATGATGGTTCACATATTAAGCATATTTATTAGCCTTGCCTGTTATCTCAGCGAGATAACTCAAGTTCTCGTATAGCTGCAGCAGTTGCTAAAACCAAACCAGGGACTCTGAGTAAGCGGCTGACCATACATCACAAAAACTCCAGGTTCATTGGTTTACTGAAACTACTTGCATGTTAGTGCTTACAGCTGAAAAGAATGAAAGTAATCGGCGATTACTACGTCCAAAAGGATCATTCTGCACTTCTTGGAGCTATGAATACTCAACCTGAATCGAACGATAGGCATTGATTTATAGCAGAATGGGAAATTTTCCAGCTGCATTTTTTCCTATTCTTGAAGAGACTGCTAGATCACACAAGTTCGCTCATCCAAGTTTGTGTGAATCATGAATAGAGCAAAAGGGCACATTTGATCCCTCGTTAAGGCAGGCCTGAGGCGGCTGTTGTACTGAGGCTAAGAAACTAGCCTGATTAGGCGTGTCGGTTGTGTAAGATGGGTGTTGTAAGGGTCTCTGATTAGTTGGAACTATTAGATTATATACAGCCTGATTTCTCTGCCTGTAACGTTAAATGGCTAAAGGTGTAAGAGGTTGGATAAATTGGGTTATGATTAATTATGTTTGGCGCGATTTCTCGGAGCGATAAATAAGCAGCCGAAACGACCGAAAGGCGTTGATATCAGAATTAGAAAGGTTGAGCTTTAACAATTATCACCTCCAAGAGTGCGTATACGATGCCAGATCACTAGACTGAAGTGGATGTCCATCCTTGGGCTTTGGAGCAACTCCCCTTCATTTTAGCCCCTCGCTGAATACCTCTTATGTGTTCATATCATTGAATCAAGGTTCATAGACTTATAGACCTAAACCAGAGGCCTAAACGAACCAAACACCTGGGAATGATATCATAATGCTTTGTAAGGAAAAAGGCAACAGCACTGCAATTTTAGCCCGCCCCAAGGATATGACAACCGCACCAAATGGTCGGACTTGTTACCGACTTTGGAAGATGCACGTTCGGATTGGTGGTGGCGCTATGCCAGTCGTGTCACGCCACGATGCTGATTCATGCTCAGTACGCATCAAATTTCACTGCGATTTTAACACTCTCAGAGGCCAGTCAGCGACGAATCACACCAATTTGCATACCATAAGCGGCTCTTTTCTCAGTAATATTAATCTTGACTACACCTCAACTGACCATTACTGTTAAACTAGCAATTAGGTAGTAATTAAACTATCTTAAAGTTTTTTTTTATTCTACCTAACTCTTTTCCCTTTATTTTAGGATTATATACTGTATTATTCCCTTTTAAGATGCATTTTATTAGGTAACTTTACCTTACCTAATTCTAAGGTACATTTAGTAGAAACGCACTGCAGACTTAACCGCTACGGTTTAACAATCCTTCCTGTCCTGGGGATTTGCCCACCTCAAGCAGCTAATAAGGCGCGTCTCTAAAGACTCTCCACGCCACAATCTGAAGCAAGACGGTGTCGGGTTGCCTGTGGCACGGGCTATAGGAGTCATGTCAGAGAATCGTTCATACCAGGATAAAGGATTCATATCATCGAACATGATTTCCTTGGTCGCTTCCAAATAAACTAAGACAAAAATCGGTCATTGGCTGGCCAAGTCGTTCCATCGCTTCGCCAGGAACTTCCGCTGGATTAGGTTGCGCCTAGATGGAGAATGATGAGTTGGGTACTTATGTAGGTATCGAGTGCAATACTCGCGTTCCGGTACTCACTACGTGGGCGGAGGCGACCGGCCTGCCGGCCTGACACACATCTCTCAAGGGACTTCAGGCGATAGAGTTGCACATGGGAACCTCGAAAGCGGCCTTGACCGGTTGTCCCCGGTTGTGATCACGAGGTCCAAGGCCATAAATGCGCTAATAAACCGGTCATCTGTGCTTATGAGATCGCCTGGTGGAGTTGTCTCATGTGGTGGCTAGGTGAAAGGTTTGTAAGCGTTGTGGTGGAAAGTGCGCAAGCTAGTATAAGATACTTTATATTAAGCGAGAACACTAGTTATTTAATGTCATAAAAACATTATAACCTTATAGACTTAAAGAATCAACACCTTATCGGTACGAATATCGAGCCTAAAATCTTCTATTAAAGTCTGGTTCTCTATTGACGGGCAGGCGATACAGTCCTGCCCGTCCACAGGACCTCGTCTTAGCATAACCTCAAGCTCATTATAGCTAACTCCTAAGACACGCTTCATACATGCAATGTCGTCGAACCACTTGTTACAGCTAAATCTAACAGTTTTCAAGGGCACCCTGATACTATAGCTTCCCATAGTCAAGATAGATAAAAGTCCCGGGTACGCCTTTGAAAATGGTATCCAGGTGTTTCGCGATCGCCATTCGAAGCCAGCGTTAACACTCAAGGTACTTCTCCAACCCCCCTCCCCTAAGTTATACATGGTGATAGTAACTTTGTTTGTCTCGTAGCACGTAAAACCCAAAGTCGCTGTCATCGGCATCTCGAACTCGAGGTATCCATCTTTGAGGCGTGGATGGAACTGCCTGCCAATGCAGGAGAGAATGGCCGAGTCCACGGCCGCAGTCGAGTCAGACGATTCGTCTAGAATTGCTTTTAGCACAGGCAGTAGATCCCAGCCTATTTTTGTCCCAGGGAATAGTATACCAATACCCTCATGAAACCCGTCCCCCTGAATACTAGATTCCATCTTGCGCTTAGCATTGGAAATGCGGAAGTGAACGCTTCGGAATGACCACGGAAATTCAAAGCCGTCGATATGTTTGAAATCGGGGAAAACAAGTAGTTGTGTGCAGGATACAATTAGCCTGAAAGTCCCAGCCTTATCCGTGTCTCTAAGAATCAAGTAGACTGGTTCCAAAGTTCCGGGAGCCAAGATGAATATGTGATCAAGGCTAGGCTTCACTATCGCGGCCAGTGAATTGTTGGACACTAGGTAGAGACTTCGGTTTCTGCCGCTTACTTTGAAGACTGAGGTTGTTTTTAGTTGCGCCACATACGTAGGTTGCGTCGGAATGGAGCAGAAGCGCGTTAGGTTCAGAGATAATGCCCCTGTTTCGGCATGTATGGCTATATCCTTGTCCCAAGGCCGATCAAAGATGCCTTTGTAACAGTTCCGACCATCACCCCATTCTTTCAACGGAAGAGGGATGGCAAGTCCGTCAACCGTATCGTATGTTGGAGGGGCAGTTTCAGTGGTAAAATGGCTTTCGGCATCTACAAACAGTCCCTGCCACGACTCTGCCGTTAACCAATCCGGAACCCACGACGGACACGATATTGGCGCGGCAGGTCCCAATGCGTGGAAAAGCAAGTCAAATCTTTTTAGGTTGATTATGCAGTGAGCAAAGAGACCAGTGAAGACATGCTGAGGGGTAAGAGAGTAATCAGGCTGCCATTGTTCCTTCTCAACGTCATCGGAACGGATGAGACTGAGCAGTCCAAATATTCTGTCTCTTGAATCCGAGGCTCGGGAGGAGCATGTGCTCCGTAGCACGTCCAGGGTGTTCGATAGGGGAAACGATTTTTGGGCTAGGTATTGGATCAAGGGGGCCTGCATCGAGTCCCACCACGGAGCCACATCTGAACCATCCTTAGGCGAGACAGCAGGCCAGGGACTCGAATCGGTCCAGAAATCCACATCACCGATGCGGATGACTGTTCGCTGAGACAGTAACAACTCTTGAATAACCCAAATCCTGCTGAAATACTGTCGTTTCAGAAGCTCTCGAAAGCTGAAAGGGGTGTTACCAGGTTCGCAATGGGCCGGCAGCCTGGGGCAGATGGAGCCGTTTTCAAAGTCAGAGAGTTTGCAACGGGTGGGGAATGTACCTCTAGCTAAGGGCAGAACCAAGTCTGAGCCAAGATAGACGATGACCCTGAGACAATGTTCGTAAATGCGTCCCATCTTCGCTACCTGTTGCCCTCGTTCCACAACATTGCCTTGGTTAATACACAGTGCGTCAACCCATACCATTCTGGTTCCCCTCCAAGGGCGAATGAAACGCAGCATGTCCCAAGCGTTCTTGGTCTGGAAGACAATATCCCAGAAAGGGCCAACAAAAATTGGCCGGCTCAATGAATAGTCACCATCTTCACCACCCCACGTGTATGAGACCGTTTCATATTCGGGGCAATTGTCATCCTTGAAAGACTTCGAGCGATAAATGAAGTGGGTAATCTCCATCGTCTTCGACCGCGCTAAGACAAGCCAGGCGAAGCTCGTCAGATGCTAAGGTGTCTCCATACACCGGCGAGTAGACCATCTTGTTCGACGCGGTATGGCTTGGCGATGAGTCCGAGGAGCTGATGGGCGGCTTTGTTCCTGTGATGGTTATGTCCTCCTGCGTAGAGTGAGGTAGGCCTGAACTCGTGGTTGCCAGCACGGATGTGTACTGTACTGAAGGCGGCCACCGGAGGTTCATCCGGCCGCTTGGTTCGCTCTCTGGGATGTTTAGATTTGCATTACTGCTCCCATTCGAAGCAACGAGCTCCCGCCATAGACAATGACAGCCGCAAGATTTGCAGTAAGGGTTATTTCCGTCGTCGACTTGAATATCCGGCTTCCGGCAGGATGACTCGTGCCACCTGCTCATGATGCGTTTTTTCGTACGATAAAACCTTTCTCAGATCTAAATATCTCTTTTCTTTCTCTTTTTAAGAACAAAAATTATCCGGTTCTTGCCGCAACAGGGATCACTCTCATCTTCAACGCGAGGTACGTGGCTCGAGCAAGGGCGGGGCCTTGGGAGTTGGAACTAGATCGTTCACAATGAAGTCCTTCCCAATAAGTCAAGGGAGTTGGGTTCTTGTCACACAACACTTATGCGTTTAGTCGATAGACTCGAAGCAAACCGCAACGCCTCGAGCGGTGGTGACCGGATCACTCGGCAGGAGGACAAATATGGTAGAGCGGGGTAACGGGGTATAATAAGCAGGTTTAAGTAGCGGCTACGTATGTAGATACCAATGGGCAAAGTGCTCCTAGGAATAAATCAGGCTCTGAGGCGCTTGATCATCGAGGCAAACCTCTGGGGTACATTTCTTCTACGTAATATTGCTCTCTTTGTTCAGCTAATTTTGCCGACTCTTAGGTACAGAAAGGTACTTTATAAGTAGATGTAAGGCTTATTTTAAGGTGTAAAATTTGTATGTAAGTAATATTTTAGCTTAGACCGGCCCGCTCTGCGAAAATAGCTAAGACCTGACGAAGGAAACTGTATTATGGATTCTCTCTTAAAGAAAAAATCCTCCTGTCTCGCCTCATTATGAATACCGACGAGTTGCTTGATATATGTTGGCGGGGGTGCGCCATTTTCTCAACCAACGTAGCAAGGTTGCAGGACTTGTTCTCGACTGTCGAATGTTCGAAGGAGGCCCGAGCGTAGGTCTGACCATATGCCCCTTTTCCGTCTTTGCAGCCTGATGGATCTTGGCATTGTGGATTACCATTCATTCTCAGTGGGCTCTGATTGCGTTAATGTGTCTGCGATTACCTAGTAAATTACCTTTAAATCAGAGAGATCTCCTTCTTAACATCTTTATCCCACTGCCAGAACTCAATCTCAGCTATCCCAACTCGATAATATTCATTGGCTCGAACACCAGTCTCGATCAACCCCAAACATTTGCACTTTCCAAATCGCTGCTCGCGCTCAGAGATCTGTCTGAAAGCCTCGCATTCTTCAGGAGAAGAAATGTATCGAGCCATGTAAAGGCATACAACATGAACAGCATCGTCCGGAGGAAAGTCTTCATCCCACTCTATCTTACCAATCTGGGTTTGTGAGGTGTAATCATACAACCTATTACCCTCAGCCTCCCAGCTGTATTGCCGTACGTAACCCTTCAGTCGAATCGTTCCGCTTCGTAGCTGACCAAAAAGATTGTCTGTGACAGGCTGGCAATGAACGCTCAGTACCTCGATGTCGCTTCTGGCCCTTACCGGAAGACTTTCGACTTCACTCAAGCCCGCTAGGCACTTTTCAGCATGACAATGGAGCATCCCATGATCGAAATTAACTCCAAACCAAGTCTGCACATCAGCTCGTTTCATTGAAGCCCATGACCAGGACGGGGCCACAAAACCTTCCCCCGAAAACGGATATCGTTTGGTCTTATACTCCGTATCTCTTAACGTTTTCCACAACAATCCGCGGATAAGATCTCGTCTCCAAAGGCCGGAAACGTAATCGTCGTTGACGATACGACTCATCTGCTCTGCGAGGCCGGAGATAGCAACCAATTTATCCGTTCTCTCTTTCATTTTTCTGAGACAATATAATCTCATTAAGTGATACCATCCATTGTACCACTGGCGAGTTTTGTTTGTCATTGACCGGAGGTGTCTTAACACAGGTCTCAATTCATAATCAAGCACCATAGTCTTGAAATCTGGATAGCCTTCGTCCTCTCGAACTGGAGGCTTGTATGGCGTGCCTTCAGATAGCTTCGATGTGCAACAGAACCAGAATACGCTATCTTCGCAATAAAATAACAATCTCCCGGAAAGAGTTTGTTCTTGAAGAGTCCAAGCTCGAAAGTCAACTGGCCCAATCGGGCCCGGTTGGAAAGCTTGACGAGACCAGAAGGAAGGCGTAGCTATAGCTGTCAAGCTATTGTAAGTTGGCAGAAAGACTGGCCGTCGAGAAAGCGCATCTCGCGACGTAAAGCAACCACCGAAGACATCCGATGCGCCTTGCGCACAGACTGTAACCAAGGCGTTCCTGTAAATGTGTAGCATCTGAGATGATTCCCGGTCCCAGTCATGCTTGTTGAATTGAATTATACATAGAGCGTCAACCCAGAGGTAACGGCATTTTAGGGCCTTGCAGATAATGATAGCATCTTGAAAGGTTTGGGGTAGTAAACTTGTGTCAATGCCTTCTTTATGTTGCTGAAGCTTGTCCTCAGTCGTCTTAAGAAACTCCTGGCCCCCCCAACAATAGCTTAACGCAACGTAATGAGCCTTGAAACCATGCGTAATGATTAGTTTTAGATCTGCGGCACAATCTTCAGGCTCAAGGTCAAGGACTCTTGTGGGAAGAGTGGGTAGAAATGGGTCTTGCGTAGGACAATACCGATTGCAATCAGGATGAGTTGCGACACATGTATCAAGCCATTGTTTGGCGAGTTCTAAGCTGCGTTCAGACCCTGTGCTTGTATCTGAGGGGTCGTGATGTTTGCTAGTGTATTTTTCAAAAGAATCTGTAATAATATTGATTGTATGGCCTGCGATCAGCAGCGCTCTGTCCTACTAGGAATCTGACAACGTAACAGGTTGATATTATTTTTGCCACAGCTGATCCGAAGACTTGGGGGGTCATTATTCCAGGCTGTAACGGCTGTAACCACAACCGGCAGAGACCGCATGTCTGTCAAATCTCCACGATCGTGGTGGCTTCCTGTTATTTCAAAGGATATGTAAGGGAATTCATAGGCGATAACAGAGCATAGCGGGCAGTGATTACCAGAAGCTGATACTTCTAATTCTCCGAAAGTCAGAGCGAGCTGAAATTCGAAAACCGTCGGGGTATCAACTAGTTTGAGAGTACTGCAGCGGGAACAGAGACCCATGGCCGAAGTTGTATTTTTGCGATACTCTTTCTAAAGGAGGGTTTTGTTCTAGTACAAAAACATGAATTGATCAGATATTTGAGATAAGCTAACTCTCATGTTAGGCATTATTTACAACGCCGCCTTATTAATAATTAAATCACGCATTCAAGATGACATGCTAGAGTAAACGCAGACACGCTACTCTAACTTTTACCACTCAATCTGTCTATTTAAGTCACTGATTCCTGGTTATGCCTTGCAGAGGGACTAGTTCAAATTGGCCCCTACAAACCTGAAATTCGATACGTATCTCTTCGCCACCTCGAATGATACTTCAGTTGCCGGGGTGGGCCGCTCTAGGCGCGAAGAATTAAACATTGAGTTAAGGAACAGCATGGGCTGGCTGCTTGTCTGGACTCTTGGCGCTCGGCCCTGTCATAATTGACAGATGCCAAGTGGCACATGCCTTGTAATTGTTACCTCCCTAGTCCTACGTGTCTCACTACCCCGCCTTGCTCGGCGCGCAATCAAAGACGGCTTTGATAGCTTTCGAGGGCAATACAGCATAACTTAAAAGATGACTGTAGTGGTCCGGGTAGCCGTGGCCTGTTCATTATCTATGGAGGTTGAAAATATGCAGCTAATTCCATTTTCATCCATGCCTAATGCGGCCGCACAACTAAGAATTGTATTTCGACGAATCATAATGTGTCTACCCTTTTCTCAAGCTGCACACCTAATGGCCTTATACATCAGCTACGTGGTCATTTGCCCACCATTAACCCTTTGTGCCCAGACTAACATGTATCGAAGTTTACCTTCATCACCCCAGCGAAAGGGCTGTTGTGGCTGCGGCTGGTAAGCTGGCCGCTTGCAGGCCTTCGACAGGGTGTGCAACGAACTCGAAAATGGCAATGTGCCGCGATTGTTTTCTCTTTCCCCCAAATACTCTGGGAATTGTCTAAACCGGCCATTATAATTTTCTAGTTAATATTTAAGTTTAATAAAGATATTTATAATCCTATTTACTCTATCCCTACTTACTTAATAAATAATTACTTAACGATTGATAAACATAAAACATAAAGAGATTAACAATTAAATGCTTTAAGAACTAGGTTAGATTAAAGTTAAAGACAACCGGTATAGTCCACACAACTACAAGTCGCGTCTTACGCCTCAAGACGAGTTCTTCATACTCCATAACAACTTAGGATTTCTCATAAAGGAGCACATTATGCAGGCAAAAATCCCAGTTAAGCTAATATATATATTGCGGCTCGAAAACTAGCAGTGAGAATACTCAGCTAGCTTTAAACCCTTGACCTCAGTTTCTGCGGCCTGCAACAGAGGATCGATAAGACCTCTTAAGGAACAGTGGTGTTGCACAAGTCTTTGGGGTGCGTCTGTCTTGTCATTAGGAAACCCCCACACAGATTGACTTTTTCGTCCCTGACTTTTTAGCCTGGAAGGATATGAAAGTATGTTCCAAGTGCCTGAATGGTTTCCGATAGGGCTTTCATTTTCCGAACTGTAGTACTCCGGTAACTGACGTTTGCGCATGGACTCAGTTATCGTTTTGAGGTCCAAAGAGTAAAACGGTTTAGCTGGCCGTGGCGAGTATAAATTATACTCATTCATCATTTGGATTAAGGTGCCAAGTAATATAGCTCTGCACCCAGGGCTGCATCCAAGTTTTTGGCCAAGTAGCTTCCGTTCTACATCATATAACCCATCCACTAATTTGGCCAGAGCTTTCTCTCTCCTCTTCTGTATCTCCTCTGGTTTAATTAGCCCTCTACTTGGCCAAGAGGCTAGTCAAAACATTGACCTACTAAGAATTTTTGGACGTATCGGAAGGCCGGGCACGTGCATAAAAGCCCAGTGCCCTGTTATGGCTGTCTTGGTGGAAGCTTCAAACATGACCGGGTCATGGAAGACAAACGAAATAAGAATACGTTGAGCGACATCTTTTTGCGTGATTAGCGCATTAAATTGGCTTAGATCTGCAAGCCATCCTTTAGCGAAAAACCAAAGAACGTCATGGCATTCCAAGTCATCGACGACAGCAGCAATACCAGCCAGTACTTGTATGTCAACTGCTCGAGGGATGTCACGGTTCTTTCCATGAATGATCTTCACCACAATCTCAAAAGCTGTTGGATCGAATATTGCATCGAACTTCCAGTGGTAAAGGCCATCAGCTTCATCTGGTGTGGCTTCTTTAAACCCACTTTCGAACATCCTGTCAGCACGATGCGATGCTAGTGTAAGATGCTTCTTTGAACACAAGAGGTGGATTTCAGGCTGACAATCAGGGTCATCATTCGGGGCTGAAGATGAGTAACCAGGGTGCAAATCGTTGGTTGAAAGAATGATCAATGTATCACCTTTGCGATCGATTTCAATACGTTTGGCTGACATCTTCATGTAATATAGGAATTCAGCCAGGAGGATGACGATTGTGGAGATGGTAAACTTAGCCAAAAAAGAGGGGTAAGCACTTTGGATGTGCGTGGCCGATCAGTTATATAAGTAAGGATAGGTAACAGGTTTACCTGCCGGGTTGATAATAG